>WEIU01016787.1:34022-53020 GCA_013389925.1 Aegithalos caudatus | reverse complement strand
ATTTCTCAGGCAAAGTGCAGGAAGTAAGGAAACCAATTCACCAAACCAGGTAACCAAAAGCTGTACGACCTCCAAGGAACTCTTCTCGTGCTCACCTGCACTGAGATGCAGCCATTTGAGACCCTGCCTTACCCAGATGCATTTTTGGCACACAGTATAGTGCAAAGAGCAGACACTCACTTATTTTCATCTCCATGTTCAAAGCATGGCTCTAAGCCCTATTTACCAACATCACCCTTTGCTTTAAGTGAACATGGAGGACACATTCACCAGCAGTGTGACATCACCCAACACAGGCCCAATCTTCACACACTTCCAAGTTTCTTTAGAAGATAGAGCAGGATTCCTCTCCAACAGATGCTAAAAACATATAAATATCCTAGAATTTCGAGCACAGCAGCAATATTTCTCCTGATCTACAGCATACAAAGCAAACGCTGCCAAGGAAAGGCTTTGTTGCTGAGATGTGATGAGGGAAGAGGGGAAGGAGGAGATGTGCCTTTATTTTTTACCCCTTGCTACAAAAAATATCTGCATCATTTTGATAAAATATTCCAAGGTGATTAGGTATCTGGCAAAAACCAGAAGAAACTTTTAAATCCAAGAGGTCAATGTCAATAAAAATTTTCAAATCTTTAGAATTGAACCATTCTCAAAACATAACAGGTATGGCAAGATAAGCTTCTGCTGTATTAAAAAGGATGTTGTATTAATGTTCAAAGCAGAACCTACTTTTTACAGCTGTATTGATGAATGGCATTTGGAAAAAATGAAACTCACACAGCTGCAATATTTGAATGCACTGCACAGCAAAGTAATTTTCAAAAAGCATAAACTGTTACTGAATTGGCCTGCTTAATAAATGCCAAGGTATTAAAAAACGTTAATCCAAACACAAAAACATGAGTTAAAATTTTGCCAAAATAACCAAACCAAATGTATGGCTTTTAACTTATTTTAAGGAAATAAGCATGCTGCCATGTCTTTACTAAATTAAAACAATGCAGATAAATCTGTATTAATATTAGTAATTTCAAAAACTTTATTGTGGAAAAATAAGAAATTAAAAAAAATTATATATTTCCAAGCAGAACATAGCCCCTGACCTTCTGACAGTTCTTACAACCTCATAGAGTTCAACCCAGTCTCCATTAAATATGGGAACTGAATGTGGACACCCAACTTACCTCTACATTACAGTGCATCATGAGACTTTTACTTCAGAATGCAATATATAATTCTGAAATATTATTTTCATTCAAGTACTATATTTTTTTTTTAATCTTAAGTAGAAGCAGGAATGGGAGTGAAAAACTTCACCTGCAGATTTAGAATACATTCTTTGATAAAGAAAAAGCACTTCAAGATACATTGTTTTCAAAGGATTTACCTTGCTCTCTGAGAATTAGCTTGACTTGATGTAGAGATATCATCAGCAGCACCTGATAACACACCACTGGCATCATCTCTCTTGAAACCTTCATTTCTTCTCCCTAGCAAACCAAAAGACAAATTAATACCTGATTGGGCAACAAAGCACGCAGAGAAATCCCATCTAAAACTCAAGGATTTATCAGTCATATGAGATTACTCAGAAGGAGTTGAATTCATGTGTTCTGCATAATGGCACTACAGTATCAAACAAAATAACATCAAGAAGCTGATTTCAGTTTTCAGAGCTATCTTACAGTTTTACCTCCCAAAAAACAGCTGATAGTCCTTTGAAGAATACTAAGGAAGGCCTGAAAGAAATCACAATAAAGCCCCACACAATTGCAGAGACACCTTCCCAAGGTAACACATCTTTGTTAGCCATGAGTTGAAACAAACAGACAGCAGACATCATACAAACTACTCCAGACTGGAAAGAGAACAGCTACTTAACCATGCATCCAGTACACAAGAAAAGGAGTTAAGAAAGCAGTATCTGAACTTCTAATCATTATTCCTGGAATCTGACTCCTCATTATAATTTATAGGTTTCTTTTCCTATTGGCAATATATTAGCCTGTGATTCTCTTTGTAAAATTACAGCTTTTGCTGGGAGATCTCCCTGTAGCAGCACCTGAGATGCTGCAGTTTGAGCTTGATTTTGCACAGTACTTCACTTCCCCCTCTCTCTCTACCCTCAGCAAACAGGGCTGGCAGGAGAGCTCTTGCAGAACACACTAAAGCCACACTGATTTAGAAATAGTTCTTTTTGACAGTCATTTCAGTGAGTCCAGACATAGTACTACTAGAAGGCAGCTCTATCTTGCCTGCACAAACTTAGGAGCTGTTGACTTTGGACTGGAACACATAAACAGCCTGTTCCAAATTGCAAGCAAGCAAAGGGAAATTACAGGAGTCTCAATACTTGTTACTGCTCCTCAGGCTTCTGGCTCAGTAAGCACAAGGACAGACAATGACAAAGGAGGTTAGGAGAGCAGTGAGCACATGGAGGCTGGGCTGGAATTCTGTGCATACAGAATACATATAGTGCAGCTGTCCTGCAGCTTCCTAAGTATTGCTTTCTTTCCTAATTTTCACCAAATAATTTGTCTCTACTTTTCATAATGATTCTGCAAAGATGATTCTTCCTACCATACATCAGCAAACAATCCTTTGTATCATCTCCTGGTTTTTCAAGTGATTAATTTAACAGAAACTACTTAAAACTTTATCTTACAAACAGCCTGTACTATGTAGTACATTGTATTACACTTAAATCATTGGCATATAAATTATAGCCCACTTAACCCTCATAGTAAACCCACTGATATAATTATACCATGGAGGTCCCCTATAAGGATTTTATAATTCACTGCTACTGTGCACTAATGACAACTCCATCACTTTTTTTTCAGCATGTTATTTAAAAAAGAACACTTCTAATAAAAAGTTAACTATTCCTAGCTTTTGCTACCATGTTCCCTCCCGGAGTGCTAAATGTCAAACTCATTTCTGAACATACTGCACATTATGCTGATCTGTATATGATGTTGTAATTTCATCATCTTAGAACTTTGTATCAGAACTATTATCAAGACTCCTACTAAAAGCTTTTGGGGTCTGGTTCTTACCTTGAACCTTTTTCTTTAGGTTTTTTTGTTTCTTTTGTGTTTGGTTGGTTGGTTTTTAAACATAGCTCTTACCTTGCCTGAAATCTGGTTCTGAAGAAATAACAGATGGACTTTCACTTGAAGTACTGTAAACATCGCTGTGATAAGATTTGTACCTTCTCAAAGGCTCTGAAAGTTAAAATGAGACGGTATCAGAAGTAGAAAGCAACAGTCATAATGTAAAAATCAAACACAAACACTTGAAATTTTAAAAATATTTTCAAACCATTTAAAAATGTCTGTCTGTGGCTATGGAGTCTAAAAGCAAACAGGGGATGCTGTGCAGTCCCATTCCTTTCCCATGGCCTGAGGGTTCTGTGGTCAGCCTGGCTCCTCTTGGCTATCCCAATACAGCCATCTCCTCTGAACTTCCCTCAACATCACTTCCAAGTTAAAACTAGCATTAAAAACACCCCATTGAGACCCAAGACAAAACCAGATCCCTCCTGCAAACAAAACAGGTGCAAACATTTGGTGTGCACATCTTGCATATAAAAAGCAATCACCAGAACTCAGTCCTTGGTTTCTTTACGACATAAAAAGAAAAATATCCACAGAGATAAAGCAAGCACTGGAAAATTATAATTCAGCTCATCTTTGACATCCACAAAATATGATTAACAATCAATTAGTAAGCCCCTAGAGGTTATTTAATTAACCAGAACAGCTAAATTGATGTGATGAGAAATCAATACAGCAGTCACAGCTTCTACTCTCAGGGGATTACGTAAATAACATGCTGGAGTAAAGGACTCCACAGAAAGGGGTATGTACTTGACATTTGCAACCAGCTCCCAGAATATTCCTAAGCACAAGCCAGTAACCACCCACAGAATGTGCATAAAAGCAGAACACACACACAAAAAGAGTCTCTACATCTTGGGAATACCAATGCTTCACCATCAGAGACAGAAACCTCACGTGTCCTTACTTGCAGAAGGCTTTTTCTGGTCTGACTATAGTTAATGTTTTTGAAAACAAAAGCAGTGATATAGAAAAAACACATGTGACTGCTGTGAAAACAAGTGCCAGTCACTACAGCAAGGAATATGCAATGCAAGAATACAAAATAGGGAACACGTGAGCAGGTATTTCTGGAGGCTACAACAAGGAAATTGGAAGTTCCAACTTTCCATGTCCAGAAAACAAAACATCTGTTGAAAAATTCTGAGGGTACAATAAACTGGCTGCATAACTTCTATTAGTAGGTCAGACAACAGGTTAGTCAACAACACTACTCATATAGACTTCCTACAGAAGTAGGAAAAAGTCCAAATAGGAAGAAAGCATGAAAAGAAGTAAGATAATGCAATACTCCAAGAACTAAAGACTAGTTCATACTCACTTTGGACTACCTGTTTCCAAAACCTTCCTCTTTAAAAGCCAATATTTCCCCCATTTCTACCCAGCTCACTTGGGCTGTGTAGGGAATCTTTAAGAAAACTGGGAAAGGTCAGCAAAACTGCAAGTCAATTCATGAAATCAAAAAGTCTGACCAGCCCAGTTGCAGAGTTTAGCAGGCTAAAACCCAATTAATCCAAAGAACATTTTACACTCTCAGAAAGGAGCAATACAGACCTACAGCAAGATGAAAAGGACCCACTGGGGCTGTGTGGGAGCAGTGAAGTTGCTTCAATCTTTCACAATGGCTACTTTGTGTATTTTACAACAAAGAAAACTGCCCCCAGTCTAGCAATTACTTGCCTACCATGGGAAATAAAAACCAAATTCAGTGGGTAGCTTTTGGAGATGTGTTTTTAAAATGCTCCCAGCCCTTAAGTGAGGCATCAATCCAATCATGACACTGGATCTACAGTACTGAAATGTTTAACTAAAACCAGACCTCTTGTTTCTCAGTAGTTTTATTAGCAGTAGCTTTTTCAAGTCTGCTGAACTGACTTTGAAGCAAGATGATAGGGGACAATAAAATATGACATGAGATTTTAAACAGACTTAATTTTTCCACTTAGTCAGCAGTAGGGGTTTCTCAAATTGCAGACAAATTATGGCTCCTTTCTGGTTCTTTGAGACATTAAATTTTGAAAAAACCAAACCTGTGGTAAAACAGAAATATGCAGTTAGACCACGAGACAAGTGTTTGTAGGTGGTGGCGTGATATGGAACTCTGCAGGGTGTTTGACTTCTCCTGACTCATCCTGTTAGCAGGAGCTGGTGCCATGCTTTAGGCCAAGAAGTCCATGAGCCAAGAGACAAAAAAGCAAGATTTCCACATACTGTTCATGTCAATATTGTCAGAGACCCCCACAATAAGGCCCAACAAAGCTCATACCTATTCACAAGTAGAAGACAGGACCACACCCCTGTCTTGCCAGATCCTTCTCCCTAATCAAGACATCACAACTTGACCCAAGAGAACAAGCAAAGGCACTCTCATCCACTGGAAGCATTCAACAGCCTTTCCATGCTGGGCTATCAGGCAAAGTTTATGACTATCAGGCAAAGTTGAAAGGCAATTAAGAAGCTACATCCTGAAATTCCATGTAAATCCTCTAGATCGATATCCATTTTGCTCAGTTTAGAGAAAATTCATACAGATATGGAACCAATTGCTGCTGGAGCATCTTCCTTCCAGCTCTCTGCTGGCCTACACAAATGTTTGTGTCCACCCCCTACACATCTCCCCAGCACTGCACCCCCTCTCAGACAGAATATGCACTGCAGAACAGCAAATACTCAATTAAAATGTAAATATTGAGAATATTCCATCTATAATGCTTGCACAGTCATCCAAATAATTTATGCTCTCTCGTCTCCTCCAGCAAGTTCTCCTCAATTCTAACGTATCATATTAGGATTTAACTTCAAAGAAAGCACTTGGATCATGTCCAAGCTAAGCTTCTAATTAAGAATTGGCTTCCAAAGGTCACAAAGTCCCAGTTCTGGGATCAAATTAAAGTTTAGCTTTTCATGCAGAAGTTTCAAAGGTAAGGACAAACTTCTAGTTTGTCTATCTGGGAAAGGGCTGAAAATTGACAACAAAAGCTAAAGACTATAATAAAACAATTTATCTCTGATGTTTACAACTTTCCCTGGGAATTCTGGATAGCCTTAGTCTGTTATCTTAGTTTCTTGGAGTTTTTTTTTTGTTTGTTTGTTTTTGTTTCTGTTTTTGTTTTTGTTTTTTTGTTAATTTTTGGTGACTGAAGAGAGACTTCAGAACTGATTTAACTTCTATAAACACCAAGCACATCGTAACAAAAATAATTGTATCAGTTACCCTCCTTAACATTTCACTGTTTAGATTACAGCCTTTTACCAGAACACTTTGAACTATTTTATACCTTAATAGAAAAAAAAAACCCCATGAGTTTAAGCATGCTTCAAGAGTTTGTAACTAAAATGAATATATAAAACTTGCACGAATAAACGAAATAAGCATGTAGTAGCTCCATGATGCAAAGGTAAATTATGCATTACAAGCTGAAGAGTCTGTCTTTGTGCTGCTTAGTGCTGCAGTGCTGCATTTTCAAGTTCCCTATCAAAACCAGCAGAGCACAACCTCCCAGGCACCTAATGCAGCATAAAATAACAAAACGCGCTATTTACGCAAGGCGAGACATGCAAGCCCAGACAAGTCACTTACAGAGAGCCTCACCTCAGCCAACTTCAACAGAAATCAGAGAACCACATTCAGCTTGGAATTCCATTATTCTGAACGCCAGTCACATCAGATACACAGGTTTTCAAATACACATCATTACAGAATTATTTCTGGCGGCACAGGGAAGGCAGCAGAATTAAACCGACAGTTTCCAGGGAGAGAGCCCTTGTTTGCCCTTTGAAGTTTACTGGTGGGTGTCTGTTACAGGAGAGTGGTACTAAAATACCACTTAAAACACATTGACTGTCCTTCAGGAGAAGCTGGGACAGTTCTTTCCCATGAGTTAAATCAATAGATTAAATTCATATTTGTTTTTCCTTTCCTCTTTTCATCTAAGAAAACTTGAACTATTTTATGCAAGCCACTGTAGATTTGACAGGAAGGACATCAAGATCCAGTTCAAATTCCTGGTAAGGATCCACATCCAACAACTGACGAAGGAAACTAACCTATTCAGACTTCCAGGGCAGCAGGCTCATTTTAACCTGCAAGATCTGCACCACTCACACTCTACATGAAAAAGCTGTATTGCACATGCAGTCCAAGTCACCAGCCACCCAGGCAACACCCTAGGGAGCCCAATCTGATGCAGAGGGCCTGGCAGGATCTAATCTACAGGGAAAATGTAGCCTTGGAAAACTGCATAGAACACACATTTCTAGTGCCAGGCTAGAAAGGAAAACAAGAGATTAACAATAACAACACCAGGGTCTGGTAAGAACTCAAGAGTCCTGTATTTAGAAAGACACCCTTGTTTTCCGGATCTGGATCACGCCATCTGGGAAAAGGTACGTAAACTAAGACAGGCCCAGACTGAGACTTTGTCTAACAAAGTTGTTTGCCTGTTTTAATTTAAATGTTTTATCCAACTGAGAATGTAATTTATTGACCAAAAATTGACAATCTCAGATTGTGTGAGCTGCGAAAGTGCAATAGAGAAGATAAAGCAGATGCCAATCTGCTGTGCAATTATGCAATTGTAAGAGCTGGTTTACTACCTAATGTTAATCTGTGTAACTCAGCACAAAGTAATAGCTGCTGATGCCACAGTACTTGTATTTTACAGCTACCCCAGAAATATCTTCTTCCTTGAAAAGCCAGCGTCTCTTGTCTCAGTAACATCAACATCTGGAGTTCTCAAACCGAAACAGGATCAGTCCATTATCCTACCTCTCAGATCCATTAAAATTAATTCTGAATATTGTTCTACTGGACTGACCAACCACACGAGAATCTGTTTTGCCACCAATTAATTTAAATCACACTGCAGCACCATGAGACATGCAAACTGCCCCTTCCTTTGCTTTCACATGCAAACAGACGTGCCATTGTGCATGACTCAAATGGCCCACAGTGAACTCAGAAACCCAGAACATACAATTCAAGAGAAAAAGGAAGTATGTGCACTTCAATGAATTCACAGGGCTAGGTTTGTAAAGCAACTATTCCTTTTTTCCCTCCTAAATCCAATTTCCCATTTAACTCACTTCTACAGAAGCTCTCAAATTGAAATCTCTGGGGCTTAATCTGCTGGGACAAATTTGCTACCAACAGCTGCCTGAATACCTGCAGAAGTTTCCCCTATTCCAAAATGTACCTCAAACTAAGAGAGCATCTAAAATCCAGGCATTTACAGCATCCCTAACTGTAACCTTTAACTGCAACCTTCTTAGCTTCCATGTCATAACATGGAAATTTTATAAACGGGGTCCAAATGATTCTTCAAGGTAGCTACTGAGAACAGTTCCATGAGATAAACACACGGAAGGCGACTTAGGAGGAATAGATTCTTGTCTAGAAATGCAGAGTATTACTGCTTCTTCCGGCTGACTCTATGAAGCAAGAGCAATGGATTGGACAAAAAGCATAAAATCCAAGGATTTAACAATCTGGGGTTTCTGTTGGAAAAAAAAAGTAAAGGTAAAAAGAGAGAGAAATAAACACAGCTTGTGGGTCTGGAATTCACATGGTTCCCAACTGCAAAAACATTTAACAAAGGCTTGAGAATATTCCCAAACCACCCCCATTTCCCCACCCTGGATTCAGCATTCCAGAGCTTCAGCAAGATCAACTTTTTCAGTATCCTTCCATTTTTTTCCCCTGTCTGCTATTTCAACCCACAGCCAGCTATATTATTACTCCCTTAACTGGTTTTGTCCTGTATTCCACAAGGACATGGGCAAGCTTTATGGTCCATCCTTACAACATCCTCATAAACAACACTGCATTTAATAAAAATTTTTAAAAGGATACTCATTCACTCAAGTAATATATAAAGTCTTTCACTTTGAATTAAGCATATACTCAAAGAGTGGGGGGGAGGAGCTGCCTAAGCAAAAGGAGAAGTTCAGACAAGGCTACCATTACCATCTCACAGCCTTGTGCCTTGCTACTGAGCCATTTCAAGGCAGGCCTAGGATAGGAGAATTTGAGTGTGTGTACACTTCACTAGTGTCAGGAGATACAATCAGTTTGGTGGGAGAGAAGGCAAAAAACCTGGAGCACAGGAGAACAGAAGACACCTTCCTGCTCTTGAGCTGCAATGCAAGCTTGAAAAATGTAAAAGATTATTATTTTCTTTCTTAGAGAAATGGGATGCCATCAGAAGGTGCCAGGAAACAATTTCCAAATTTCCGAAGAACAACAAAAACAAAACCTGCTCTCTGGGCACAGGTAAGATGTTTGGGTTTAGCACCTAACAACTTCATAACTCTAATAAATTCTAAGGTCACAAAACTTCCATAACAAAACAAGAATGAACAGAAGGGCAAAGATGAAGAAGTTACCCTCTTGGTAAAATAAACACATACTTTTGGAGTCTCCTCTTAGTGATCAGGTGAATTGGCTACACCTTAAGTCAAATACCAGACTCTGGCCCTGGCCCTCACCTAATCATACACAATCATCTTCAGTACAGAAGAGATAAACAACCCAAACCCTGAATCTGTACAGCAGATTAACATAAACCAGCAAGTTCAAGAGCAAGGCAGTTGCAAGGACACGGTCCCTGGAACCCTTGTGAGGCTAAATCTGAGATGTTCCAACAGTATATTATATAGTGCACTTTTGATGGTCTGCAGCTCACTACAAAGTATTACAGCACAGCTGTAATTAAAGCTCTGTCATTCTTTCCACTATAAACTCTGCTTTTCACGAGTTTATAATTTAGATTGTAAAAATCTGTTCTGAGTGAAAGCTTGGCAACCCAGAGCCTGTGTGTAAGAACATTTTCTTTTTCCAAGGTAGTCAGCTCCTTAAGGTTTTATGAATAACAGAAAAGTTTTCCAGCTTAACCCAAAGTAAGTTAAAGAAAAATAAGCCATATGTCACTTAAATTCCTTTGTAGTTTGAGGAGGGAAGTTTTATCTCGCCAAGTTCAACTCACAGAGAGTCCAGTGTCACTTCACAATTCAAAAACAGAAAAACAATGTATACAGCCAAAAGCAGAGGCTTAGTACAATTTACACAGGCTTAGCTGTAACCTAGACCTGGGCTCAGTTGAACTCAAATTATCCCCAGACATAGCAAAAAGATAGCAGATTGTGTCTCCTCTGCTACCCAGCCATAACCCTGTTTCTCGTGACTCCTTGCCCATTCCTCCCCCTCCAAACGGAAATGAACTCTTATTCCAAACTGCATGAACTTTGGAAGTAAGTTATTCTCTTTCTCTATTTTTTACTCATACCTCACAGCTACACTGGTCAGAAGAGTAATTCCACACGCACTTGACACTTGATGGTGTTGGATGTGGAAATATCTGTCTACCCACTAAGCACTTCAAAATTACATACAAGAGTAATGCACAAAAAACTCAAGACTGTATTTTTAATTTCTTTGACAGATGAAACTGGCAATAGACTGTTTATGAAAGATCTCAAGGGACATATCTGGTATAAAAAAAATGTAAGATGGAGAACAGTAAATCAAACGGAACAAAAAAAGGAAAAGGGGAAGAAGTCTTAACAGACTAGCAGACTTTATGTATTAAGACTTTTGTGAATCTGCTCACTAAGGCAGAATAGATATTTCTAGTCAGGCTTCTCAAGCCCTGTAAGACATAACAGCAACCAACTCCTATATGAAAAAGCCTTCATCATCCATCTTACTAGAACACTCCTTTAAACTGGCTCTTTAAAAATTCACATTCACGACTAGTTTCTGGTCCAAAAGATTTTAAGCAGTTAACTGATTGAAGAAATCCAACAATTGAGAGCCTAAAATGTAACAGTGAAGCACACACTCCCACCTTCAAGAGCAAAACACACCTTCCCTGAAAATAGAAAACTCTGAAACCCAGCTACCTGTTGAGACAGTGTCTTCACTTTTTTTCCTAGCAAGTAATTCAGAAGGATGGGCAGTGAGTCACTGGCTGTTGCCTCAATCTTCCCTGTACACCTTTGTCACTCAGCCTCTGTGACTACTAAGGCCCTGTTCCCAGTTTACTTTGACTGCACTTTCACCCATTCCCCTTATGAATCGAGTAGTTTCACACATCTGACCTATCTCAGGTTGCAAGGCATGGGCATGTTTTGTTTTCTCCATCTCCCAATCTACTTGAATGAGAATGATAAACCCATTGCTCATCAATGGGTTTGGCCATGCTTTTGGTTTTGCTCTTGTGCAACACAAACCTGCACAAAGCTGCACTCCTGAACAACAAGGCTATTGAGCTTTCCCAATGCTGGGAGTGGCCTCCTCTTCAACTCTGTCAGCTGCCTATCTCCAAGGATCCCAGCTGACTCATATACTTGAGATGGAGTTGGTTTTAGATTCTTAAACCAAAAGCCAACCAAGCTTCCCTGTAGCTCATCAGACATCCTGGTAGATAACAACAGATAGTAAACTGCTATAGAGATAAACAATGATATCTCCATAGTGCTGCTTTCATCTATGTTCATTTCTTCACATGATAATGTAACCCTCATCAGAAGATGCTGATTTGATAGCACAAAAGAACTCCAGCTGTACAGAAATCACAGCAGCTTTTTAACCTGCCTGTGCCATTTCAGTAACATTCCTCCTTTCTGCAAAAGGTTCACAAGCACAGGAAAGGATTGGTTGGCTTCCCCTGCTAATTGCAATACAAGCATCTCCCAAGATGGCCACAAAGAGCATGAGCAGGCATTCTCAGAAATTCAACCTTGACAAAAGGCTTTATCATCTCTCCTTAATATGGAGGTGTTTACAGCTCAGGCAGAAGAAGGGGGCCAAGGTAGGGTGTGTTTTCACAGTTACTTCTGTCACACAACAGGCAGGCTAACTCATGAGTCCTTGAGTGCACTTGAGTAAATGCCTGAGCCAGCTCTGTACATACAGCTCCTGTACCATACAATTTGGATGACCAAGTTATGCTTTCTGGCCCAGCACAAGCAGGATCCAGCTCTGTTCTCAGTTTCTATCCAGCTGTCTCAAATTTACAGCTCCTGAAAATCACCCTGCAAAACCAAAGCAAATAAAACATGCAGTTCCACTTACAGGGTTCTGCATCAAGGTAATTTTATCACTTTCCCCACAACAATTACAGACTTTTTTTTTCCCCCGTGCATTTTTTAATGTACTGAGGAACTTGTGTGAAGTATTGCCACTGAAGTGAAGATCTGAACACGAGGCCAAAAAAAATTCATATTGAAGAGATCTGGAGATGAAATTCTGCCTTTCCTCAGGGGTATAAATCCATCTCTAACAGCTGGAGATGGGAATCTTCCTTCGAGGAAAATTACTTGACAATTGGCTGTTACCAGCTTTTTGCTTTTTTTTTCCTAATGGCAATTGATGAGCTTGATACTTGTTAGAGATCAACTATTCTGAGCAAGCAATCTGGACAACAACATTTATCTTCACTGGCAAAACTGGATGTTCTAATGACTTCACTTTACGTAAAAAAGATGAAGTAAAGACCTCAGCTGTTTCAAGAGCTGCTACAAGAAAACTCAAAACTGATCAAATAACAAGAAATCTTTATCTGATAACTGGATTCTCAGAAAATCAAAAAGCTTCACTAACCTTCTACATTCATAGCTTCCCTCAGCAGCTGCAACTTCTTCTGTCTCTCTCTTATCCTGTCAAAGGCACTTGATATTGCTGCAGAAGTCGATGTCTCAGGCACATGGCGTGTTTGGTCCAGTTTTTGTGGTCCAAAGACATCCAGCGCTATGCTCCCATCAGAGTATCTTGCTTCCTTGTTTCTGGCAGCAGTAGAAGTCCGTACTGTAAACGTTTCACACTGATGGCTGTGCCTGTGAGAGCCTCCAGCATGGTCCCTCTCAGCTGCTTTGTCACTAGTGCAAAGCAAATCTGTGGAAGAAGCCCATATTTTCCTTTTGGGAGGGACATCTGCATGAAAGTGGCTTTTTTTCTCAAGCTCACTGGTTTTACATCTATAAGGACAGAAAACATCTTCCTGACCCGAACTGTAGTCTGCAGAAATGCCCTGGAAAAACTCTTCCTCGTCTTGTGTTCCTCTGATGGACAGAAATCCCATAGATTTGCTAAGTCCTTTGTTAAGGGTCGTCTGGTGAGAGAAGTGAGCTCTGTGTCCATCAGGTGCATCAACCGCCAATGTTTTTCCTGGAATAAGGAGACATTCCATACATGTAATTTTCTACCTAATACACAGGAGTCCAACACAAATCAGTTCAAGTGTACGATGAACACATGCTTGGGCATTGGTTTTATTATGCAAAGCATTGAGAAGGCTATTCCAAGGGCTCCCTCAGTCAACAAAGACAGAGATCCAACTACTTCATACATGATGACCATTTTATTTCTTTTATTTCTAAAATGCCCAAGAAAATAATTAAAACCTACTATAATTCAGTATTAACATAAACCCACCCCAAACTATCATGTAATTGCTGAAAGGTATTTTCTCATTAGTTTCATTTTCAAAATAGTTTGGACTATCACCAAAAATACTACTTAATAATCAATCTGAAATCAGCCATTCCTCTCACACCCAAATACACCGCCTACAGGTTTTAATAACAAGTCCAGGTTTGTTCTACAGATTTACAGATGCCCTGCAATAGAGTCAGCAGTAAGAAAAGAATGACAGTGTTCTTAGGAATTATAAAAATCCTGGATCTTCCTCTAATGACTAATTTTGGTGAGTACAGTCTCTCCTGATAAAGAATACTCTGAAACAAACCCAACAATGCTTCCAAGGTTGAAACGATTCTATGAGTCTGCACCCTTTGAGTTTCACTAATACATGGATCTGCCAATACTTAGGAAGTCTCTCTTCTCCCTCTCCCTTCTCATGAAATTACTTCAAGAATAAAAGAAACTGCCTGAGGTGGAACCATATCAATGAAATATGCGGTCTCTGAAGAATATCTGGGTGACCAAGAAGTTTTGACCCAGGTGCAGCCAGCGTGGCATGTGATCAATGCCTTCACATTAGAGCTAGCTCCCTCTTTATGGTGATATTCCCATGTGCATTCTTTAAGAAGGAGCAGCCTTGAAAATTTCACTGCAAAAGCAAACAGTCATGAGTTCAAAGTAATCACTGTGCTATATCTACTAATCTTGAAGAATGCTACATAGTTCTGCCCAAATCGATTGAAATTAACTACCTCACTTGCACAGCAGGCTCCTGACGATCTTCATCTAGAGTGTTATCCTTCCAAACAGAATTTCACTAAATGCTTTAGGGATGTTTGGAAAAGTAGTCACCAATGCTTTAAAAGCATGGCTTTTAAAGATGTAAACTCCTTTCAACTCTGATAGCCTTCTTCAAGAGGGGCTGTGCTTTTAGTTTGTAGTTTTTATTTCTGTGATATTCAACTAACAATTAAAACCAGCACAACTCAAGTCAAATGCAACCAAGTAGCCCCTTGCTTCCTACAACCATGCAAATATATTATGGTGAAATGTTAGAGTTTGGAATGTCTAAAAGGTGTCTTGTAAGAAACCACACACAATTCCCACATGCTCTAGCCAAAAAGACTTTTGCCAGTGAGAATGAAATAATCTTCTAAAAGGATCTGATGCTTCATTTCATATTTTACAAAGATAGCTTTAATACTAAACTAAGCATAATTATCTTAGTGGTCAAGTAAATATTACATTATTACCTTATTCTCAGACTATACATCATCCTAGGGCTGGTGAATTACATATAATATTCACACACAAAAAAGCCTTTTAGAAATAAGCGTTCGTTGTGAAGTTCCCTCTATCCATCTAAAGCAGCAGGATGATATCCATTCTGCAGCAAACACTTCACATTCATGTACATGCACCAAGGACAAACATTCCTGAACAGGATTTTAGCTCAGCCATTTGTGAGATAAAAAACTAAACACTGCAGTTTGCTTTATAAGATGACCAACAGAAATGCAAATCAAAAGGAGGTCTGAGAATCCTCCCCAGTAATGAGAGTTCCAAGATAATTTTAGGCCATAAAAAATGAAAACAACCTCCTCTACAGACTGCAAAAAAAACCTCAAAAACCCCCACTTCTTTAACACTGAAAGTATTTACATGCAGGGACCTTACTGAACAAAACAAAGGCAAACCAAGCAGAAAAATACCCAGGAGAAGCAGACAGCTGCAACTCCAATACACTACCACAGCTATGCACACAGGATTACTTGGTACAGCATGGGTCCTGACTCAGAAGAACATTCCTGTTCAAAAGATCACTTAGGTCTCTGCACACTGAAGCATGATCTTGTTGCAGGATCACATGCAATGAAAAGAGTCACAAGATACTTTAAACACCTGTGGGTATTCTCAGCACAGCACCCCAGAGACACAACCCAGTCTTGCTGTGTGCTGGGGAGAGCTGCAGTGAGATCCCACCTGTCAGTCACAAGAGTGCTGGGGGAAAGGAGCATCCTCCCCACCAAAGCTGTGGTTCCCATGGACTTGGATATATCAGAAGCTATTCCTGTTGGTACACAGGCATTGAAGATGCCAATCTCCTTTGCCTCAGCACACAAGAGATGCTCTGTGTTCCCCACATCAGCCACCCACTGGGCCTCCCCTCATCAGGAAAAGCGAAGGCCATGAGCACTGTCTCATGGGCAGTGGCTGGGGAAGGACTCATGGATACAGCTTTGCCACTCTAGCAGCCAAATGCATGATGAGACAGCAGATGAGCTGTCCTGTCAGGAAGCAGCACAGTTCCACTCCCACGCTGCTCTTCCACTCCACAAGTCTAACTCAGATTCACATTGATTTAAGCAGCCAACATGAGATTTTTACATGGTACCAAAATGAATCTACAGCTGGCCTCAGTATTCAGGCTTGAGACTGAAAAATTCACTTGGAAGTCTTTCATCTATCCTTGATTACTCTCCCTATTCCCACTTCTGCTTTTCAATGTCCTTGCCAATTCTTCCCATCTCTGAAAAACCCATCCCTCTCTACATTACATTATTTCAACAAGCTCTGCCCAAATTGACTGACAGTGCCAACATAAGCTGTTTAAAAATCATCCTCAGAGAAGGGTAAAGAAGAGACTTTGGGGCAAGGAGTGCACAGCCTGGGTATCATGAGAGGGCAGACTTAAAGCAGCATTAGAGAACTTTCAAACCTGTACTTTATCCCAGCCAAAACTGCATGCTGCTTTTAGCACCAGAGCACAGAGGCCAAAGATCAAGGGCAAGACTTCCCAATACAGAAGTAGTTCAAGTGCAGTTGTAAAATTGGATTAGGCAACCAGCAATCAATCCAAGCCAGTATTTCTGTTTTTAATAATGTAAATCTGTCCTCATCCCTTCTTCCTTTTTTGAAGTACTGTTATAGACCTCGTAAGTCACACGATCAACTGTTGAGGTATTTGCACTTTTTTAATCCTGGACTTTCTCCACTACCTCAGCATTACTTGGATCAAGAGTCTTAAATGACTGCAGGAAGTCTCTTTCAGCACAAGGCTCATGTAACCAGAAAACAGTACACCTCCAAAACAGAGCAGACTGGAATAATACTCTTTATTAAACACATGAATTTTCAGTTGAATGGCGTGCTCAAGTCCAAATTCATTAAGTCAATCTGTTGTTTATTCTTCAGCTATTTTCCCCCCAGCTTTTATAATGAAATGTGTGGGAAAATGAAGGAAAGAACCACCAGCAAAAACCAATATATAAGGAATAAATATCTAACTAATGATTAAAAGGAACCTGCATAAGGGAACTTCTACATCTTCATAATGCAAGACTCATGTTATGGCCTTCCTTAACAAAAAAAAAGAAAAAAAAAAGTTTGTGTTTGTAATGGAAACTCTGGAGACCTATCCCAAGTATCTTGGCTCTACTGAAGACATTAATTATATCACCTGAGCCCACACAGAGCTACTCCAGGCTTCATTTACCCAGGTGTGTAACAGCACAGAGAAGTGCCTCCCTGTTTGTCAGTGAGGGTGATAGAACAAGCCATTAGCAATTAAGATGCTGTAGCATGTAAGCTACTTCAAAAGGAATACTTTCCCTTTCCCCAGTTACTTCTCTGTTGCACTAAACTCTCTTCCTTGCTCATCTGAAGAGTGTATGAGTTCTTGATTCCTCATATTGCCCTTGGGTGTTTATCCTCTACTTGATGTTACATTAGTGCAATTATTTATAATTACTGTAAATAATTCAAATGCAATTACAGTAACTGTATGATTCCAATGTATAATGTATAGTGAGGGAATATATACAATAAAAATAGTAATTAATAACCAGGAGTTCATGATTAAATTCCCTTGTGGTGCTAAAATGAAACTAGTTTTCCACACACACCTTCAACTGCCAGATGTTACATTTGCTAAATAACCATAGATCTGCTTCCTTCTTCCTTTGGTGTTTTCACCTATGAATGCAACTACACCCTCTTTTACACCAGTGTCATTCACACACCATCTTTCACTCACGCTGACAGTCATCTGGTAGATTTTTCACTAAGAAAGGGTTGTTGTCTAACTAAATCCAGTCTGTCTGCAATTACTTGTGTACCAGCTTGATCATACAGGCAATTAATCCAATATTAAGTAAGTGCAAACAGTTGGTACCATCACATGCTGTATCTGTTTTTGCTGCCTAAACTCAATTAAATTTTCTTTAAAGTCTTTCTGCCTGCCCCTTCCTTTTGTTTGCACAAAACAGAACACCTTTTTCAACTCTGTTATGGATTTTGACTTGTGGATGTATGTAGATGCACACATATGGGAGTGGGGGGTGGTTAGGAAGAGAAAGATGCTGGGGGGAGCAGGGAAGGACTGCCCATATGTGCATGAGAACACACACCATCACAGCCAGATTGGAAGGTCTCAAGAGAGGAAATTATTATACAGGAGTTTAAAAAACATCTCCCACTCCATCTTTGTGCAGAAAACAAAGCAACAGAAGAAAGCTCTTTCCCCCAAACAATGTGGTTAGTTTCTAAAATATGAGTGGGAAGCTGATGGAGGAGTTGGGTTTACAATCCCTTTGGGACAGGCTAAAAGCCAAACAGAAGACAACAGAGCCAGATGTGGCCTGTGGGTTGACTGCTAAGAATGACACCCCCTCTCTTCTTTTCCTTTCTAAATTGTTGAGAAAAATCCAAGTTTCAGACGGAAGTATTCCTAAACAATGCATTCTCTGTGAAGAAAGAATTGAACTGGACAAGGACTGTTGAAAGCACTATATGTAATGGTCAAGTTATAAATCCTGTATAACAATTTGCATTCTGCTTTGGACTGACAGTTCTTCTATTGAAAAAACACCAAACAGCTCCAAAAACCAGGCATCTTGTTCAGGACAGTGGTAGTGGGGCTTGCCAAGCAGCACTTCATATTTCATAAATGCAACATTTTACTGCTTCCCTTCCTCAGCACCTCTGCAAGAAAAGGCAACCATGGCTCTTCCCCACTCAGCTTTTTGGGTCAGGGGTTTTTTGGTACATTTCTCAACCAAGTAGGCAAAAGATCCTAGCTACTCCCTTCCTGTGTTTTTGTGTATCCCAGGAGAAACTCGGTGTTACAGCTGCTTTTCTGTACAGAGACAGCATTTGGCATCTCTGGATTGGCTTCCTCACTGATCTTTGTGTCTGCTCTTGTTTTATCTTCAGAGTTCTGAGTTTGTCCTCAGCACCACTCTGGCAGCATTTCCAACAGTGCTAGGCTGGAAGCTCCCTATACCTGGAGAAACTATACCAAAATTTAAAAGATCTCCACCAATGCCAAACACCAGTACTGCTAGATGCAAATAGAAACAGTTATTGGAAGAACACAGACATGGCTTCTGGAGTGAAAAAGGATACAGTCTTTTTTTTTTTTTTTTTTTTTTTTTTTTTTTTTTTTTTTAGGG
>WEIU01016787.1:1494-26303 GCA_013389925.1 Aegithalos caudatus | reverse complement strand
AAAAAAAAAAAAAAGCATCAGCAAATTAAACTTTTTTAATGCAATTTCAGTTCTTTCTCTCTAAACACCAATTTTTACATGGACCTGCTGGAGTGAGTCCAGAGAAAGGACACCAAGTTGATTAGAGCAGTTGAGCACCTTTCCTGTGCAGAAAGGCTGAGAGAATTGGGGCTGTTCAGGCTGGAGAAGAAAAGGCTTACAGGTGACCTAACTGTGACCTTCCAGTACCTGAAGGGAGCCTACAAGAAAGATGGAAAGGAACTGCTTACAAGAGCACAGTGACAGGACAAAGGAAAGAGGTCAAACAAAGTAGATTTAGATTACCAGTTAGGAAGAAGTCCTTTACTGTGAGGCTGATGAGGCACTGGCACAGGGTGCCCAGAGAACTTGCAGATGCCCTTTCCCTGGAAGTATTCAAGGCCAGGTTGGATGGAACTCTCAACAATCTGGTCTTGTGAAAGGTATCCCTGACCATAGCAGGAAGGTTGGATTTAGTTTTAATGTCCCTTTTAACCCAAACAATCCTCTGATTCTATGACAATTTATGGTCTTCCTTTATTTACTTAAAATTATTTAACTATTCTCAATTATGCTGTAACGGTGAAGAGAGAAGTTGCCCATCAGGAATAGTAAATTTGCAAGATGAGTTCACGTAATTTCTTTCAATTCTAAAAACAGTTTGGTCACAGACAATAAAATCCTCCACAATTCTCATATTCAAAAGTTGAGCAGAAGTGCAAGAGAATTGGCACACTGCCTAAACAGTCCTTTTTTCTGTTAATAAGCAACTCTCCAAAAGTCAAGCATGACTTCAAGTTAAAGTAAACTCACAGCAATCATTTCTGAAGCATTTCAAGTAGCAACAAGTCTAAGGCTTGCCCCACAGTTCATCACCTTGTTCTCTCGTTTCTTCCTACTTATTTTTCAATGAAGACAGTTCATGAAATGACCTCCTCAGAAACTCGTGAATGCTTGTTCCAGGAGGAACTGTCAAGCGCACAAACAGCACACAGGGAGAGAAGCTGTTCTCTCCTTTCAACACTCACCCCTGTCAAAATTGCAACATACCAAAACAAGAGGAAGAATGACTGCAGAGTGACTCTAATTAGCACTTTTGCTCTCTTCCTGCTCACCTCCATTATTTCCTCAAAGGCTGACACACACTTACCCCAGACAGGCTTCCCAGAACCAGTCTGACCAACTGCTTCACATAGGAGAAAGAAGGGGCACAGTTGCTGTTCCTGATGTGGGCGCTGCAGGCATCCAGCACAGTCCGTACGGACACGCGGGCATAAATGACATCCTCACACATGCCCAGGAGAATGCTGTTGAGATGGTCTCCAAGCTTGATGGGCTAGTGAGTGACAAACAAGAACAGGGGAGACAGGAGAATCAGTTTCAACAGTGACTTGGGGAACACTCAGGAGAATCAACAGTGACTTGGGGAACACTCAGAAACAAAAGACACTCAACAACGTACAATGACTGTTCATGAGACTTACTGCCTACATTATCTGAGGGCCAGTTTGAAAGTCACCACCAAGAGGTGAAAATACAGTGGCTGTAGAACAGGAGAGGCATTCAGCCTCTGGATTCAACTCCTACTCTACAGGGACCTGGCCTAAACAAGCTGCCTGACCTTACAGGTCAGGACACCAATGGCTTTCTCAAACATTTAGTGAACAAGTGAAAATAAAGTAAAAGGGAAAAGGTTCAGAGGAAGTTTAAGGAATTTTGAATCTAATTTTGAACATTCTGCCATAAAATTTGAACCTCATCATAATAATTTCATGCAACCCTCTGTGCTTATTTTCTACAGTTCCTCACCTCACCAATATTTTGCAGCAGATGTGTTAGCATTCCCAAATTCCAGTGATAACACCAAACAGTATCAACAAAAGTATAAGGAATAAAACAATCAAGCCGCTGGTTAATGAATCAGAGCTTCATAACTGCAGGACAACACCCTTGCAGTCTAAAAAAAAATTAAATCTAGGTGTGTTTCTGCTCTCCCCACTCAGTGAATGCAGCACACTGTACATGGAATATCCCTCCCCAGGGTGCAGAGCAGTGACAACACTTGTTCTCAGGTGCCTCAGGCACTTGGGACCTGAGCTTTCTCATCTGCAGCTCTCCCAAAGTGGGTGGTTACCCACCAAGTACAAACACTCTCAAGCTTTTTGCATCACAGAGTGCTTCAAACAATTGCAATCTTTCAATCTTACCTGTGTGAGCGCTCCTATGGTGAACCATAAAAAAGGCGCCCTGGACCACCCTGATTTAATTAATATAGGCTTTTCCCATCTATCTGTTTATCACTTCTAACTAATCATAAAAACCATGTATGTGAATAAGATATGAATCTCATGTTCAGCCACACTCCTGGCAGAGAAGCAGCTCATTAATGAACAGAGGCACACAAATACAGAAAATGTGTTGAAAAAAAAGGGAAAATCTGCACATGAATGCCATACACAAGACCGTCCTTTTGCCAACACTAACTCCACAGGACAGAGGATCCACATGACAACGTCCCAAAGGCAAATTCCTTCCAGGCATACCTCACCACACTGTCTTTGGGGAAATACTTTTTTATCAGCAGGTAGAGCATGCCTTCCCACTACATTACTGAGGAACTGTAGCTACACTTTTAACACCAAAGGAAGAAGCAAGGAAAAAAAGGACTAAAATTCATGCCTACATTGCTCTCAACACCTACCTACTTTAAGTCACTCTCCTACTATTGTTGAACCCTGCTCCTTTCATCTCCTACAAGACAGGAGAGCAAAGAGAGAAAAGCCCTATCATCTAAGAAAACTACAGATTTAGGGACAGGCACAGTAGGCATTATGAACAGGTACCCCTAAATAGTCAGAGCTTTTAAGTTTTTTACCTCACTTAGCTGCATTCAGACAGCTAATTCTAAATAAGTACAATTGAGATCTCAACTACCACTCTGTTAAAGAAAATATTAGGAACTGAATGCATAAAATGCTGAAGTCTTTCAAAATTTCCTTCCTTAGTTTTATATATAACATCAACTAGTAGGAGCAAACCTAAATCTGAACCACAAATTGCTTCTCCCACAGCTGCAAGTCCATTATTAAATGCTTTTTCAGAAGCACTTACTCTTATTTTCACTTCTAGATATTTACTTCTAAAAGCTTAATTGGGGGCAGGGAAGAAGCACTGAAGAAGATAATGAATCACATTTATCTTCAGTCAGTTTTGGCAGAACAGTCTAAGAGTTCTGTTGGGTGTGTAAAATAACCACATTGAGCAATAACACTCAGGTCTAAGCAGTCTGCAACTGTGTCTGCACTGACTGACAAGTCAATAGCAAGAGTCTACTCCCTGTTCCAAACAGTTCATACCCTTTCTTGGCCATTATGAGAGGTAATGTGCCACATCCAGACTCACAGAAGCTATGGCAGCATGGAGAACAATTTGCTTTATTATGTGTAAAACAACCATGTTACTTCAATATTTATTTTTACGTAAGCCTAAACCAAAACAAATTATTTTCTCCTTTGTCAGCAGCTTAAACTGCTTTCAGCCTGTAGCATTACAGGATAGACTAGCCCAGATGTATCTTCATGGATACTAACAGAAACGTGCTTTCAGCACCTTCTCCCTGCAAGACAACAGCACACTTCACAAGAAAAAGCTCCAAGTATGGGAAAGAAAACTTCTGTACTGTGCAGTGACTGGAACAGATTGCCCAGAGAAGCTGTGGCCTTCTCCCTCACTGAAACATCTAGATGCAATCCTGTGCCACGTGCTCTGGGATGACCCTGCTTGGGCAGGGAGGTTGGACCCACTGTGGTCCTTTCACACCTGACCCATTCTGTAAAATTCTGGGAAAGGCATCTTGCTCCTCAGTGTCTCAGTATGACACCCTGCCATGCAAGCTCAAATGCAAAGTCAGTCAAACAATATCAAGTCTGAAGTTGCAATATTAAACAAAACCAAATCAAAACTTACCTGACTTTGAGGAACTTCATGGTCAGCTCCCCAAAAAAGTGCCATACCAAGAGAATAAATATGGACCTGCCATAAGACACAAGATACCTGTCAACTCATTGAACAAGGCTGGAAATGCAAAGCAGACCTTTGAAGGAGAGCAACTAACTTTACATCATATTGCTTAGAAAGACATTTCTGATATTTAAGCTCAGCTGTCTTTCAAATCCTACCTCTCCTTTACGTGAGGTTCAGAGAAGCAAATCCTAGTGCTATAAAACCTATGGCACCTAACCAGTGCCATGTCTTCCCTGTTCAGTTTTAAGCTTTTATCTCATACTGAACCCAGAAACTAGTGTAATCCATACAATCAGCCTAGTGTGGGATAAAGACTGCATGGTTGTGTCCAAGGATCCTTAAAATTTGTGTCTGAAGGCAAGGCAGACCTTAGCACAACTCAAGCAGGGGCTATCCTAGTGAGATCACAAAGACTGGGATCAAAGGGAAAAGAAGGAATGAACAAAAGAATATAAACATTTAAAGCAGTACCTTAATCTGTAACTGCTATTTTATAGACCAAAGACATTAACCATTACACATATAATTAATGTAATTAATGATTAATATATCTTCAACATAATACACCCAATCAGTACAGGGAATAAAACCTTTTATTACTGCAGAATTAAGAACCCAAGCACATGCTGGCTCTGCAGGTGATCATCAAAACAAAACAGTTAAGTGTAGAAAGAAAGCACAGCTTTTGTGGACTGTGTAAGTAATATACACTAGTGATGGCTCTTTATACCATGTTATTCGTAATATTTATAGTACTTAAAGTAACAAATTTATTGAATAATTCTGAAGGCAATGAACAACAGTTACAAGGACTGCAATAAATTAAAAGCTTACGTAAGTCAGCCTCTTCACCAATTAAAAGCAAAACATTCTACTTAAATTCTAGATATTTAAATTGACAAAAAACTGAACAGATTAGGACAGCAGTCAGAAAAATGCAGCAATGGTTCTAAGTTAATACCACTGCCCCATCCAATCAGAAACATTCTTTTTCAAATACTGAGAAAATTGCTCTCTGTCTGGTTGATTATCCATTACCCTTTCAACTGAAAAGCTACAAAGTCTTCCTTATATATCAAGATATGCCAGAGCTACACAGAAAAAGGTGAATATGCTTTCGTGGCAATAATGAATGCAAAAGAAATCTTGTCAGAAAAAGACAACAAAACACAAAAACACAAAAGCAATCAAGAAAAAGCCCCAAATACAGAAGTTCCCCAACTCTTTCAGTCCCCCAAAAATGCAAGAACAGCAATTAAAAATACTATTGTAAAATTAGTTAATTCTCATTAGACACACTGTCTAAGTCCTAAGTCTGTCACTGTTCAAGGAAAATCTGGAGACAACAGTCAGATACATTTCTGGGTTACCCTCTTTGAAATCTGGAGTAGGGCTTGATCCTTCAGGGTCCCTTTCAGTTCAGGGTATTCCATCATTCCATGATTCTGAGCTTCAACACACCCAAAGATATTTCCAAAAATGAGATAAGCAATCAGATTTCTAAACTAAAACTTGCTACTCTAGTAAGCTATCTGAAAACAGCTTTCAAAATCAAAGCATTTATTTCAAAATTCTAATTAATTTTTGTACTATGATACTTAAAATACGTTCCACAATATATAAATCAACATGACATGAATTTCCCAAGTCAATCTCCATTATAATTTTGAATGGTTTGCTTATTCTATTTCCAATGAGCTTGCAGACCTCAGACATATTTTGGATTCAAATTGTCTGTGTGTCTTGGAATCAAAGGGGTATTTGTTTATTAACTGTCTCTTTTTTTTTTTTTTTAGTATTTCTCCTTGAATACACTGTTAATTTATATTAGCAAGTACAATCATAACCAAAAAGTCAAAGGCAACTCTGTCACTGTCTAATACAAGGCCTTAAAAAAAAGGTGTTTTTCTGCCTTCAGGAGCTTTTAGTAGAACAATCAAAAAGGAAAACACCAAGGATTTCAATTAAATTAATTCAGTGAACTACAGCCAGCTGTGACAGAAGAAAAAAAGGTTTAAATGTATCAAAAGTTACCACAGTCAGTAAAGCAAGATCTGATTCTGTGATCTAAGAAACATGAAGTCAACATATTCCTTACAAAGAACCAGTGTACCACCTGATACAGAGTTTAATAAGAATGCGAAGGGGAGCAGTCAAAAAAAGAGGGATGCATATATAAGCTATTTATCAGCCCTACTAACTTCAACTAATCAAGGACACCAGTTTTTGTACAAAGCTATGTTTCAGGGAGCTCTCTTCTTCCACATAAGCAGCTAAGTGGATCACCTTCCATCCAGCAAGCAAGGCCATGCTGACACCAGGAGAGAAATTCACACAGCCCTAATCAGAAAGGATTAATCAGCATTGTACATGTACAGAGTGCCAGCCTTTGGTTATTGCCTATTGATGTGTTCTGTGTTGGCATTTACAGGCCACAAAGGTTCCTCTGAGTGTTTCCTTCCTAAAGACTAAGAAACATCACAGCATGGCTTTTCATAGTAACAGTCCTCCATTTATTTCAAAAAGAAAAAAAGTAGCATATTGAATACTGGCACAGAACAAAGAATGCAATCAGCTCTGACAAAGGTCACAAGCTTGTCACTTCAGAACTATTTTTTCTGCCATTTTTAAAGGCTGGTTTTGTACATTAACTTCGTAGTTAGCACTAGAGGTAACGTTACTGTCTTCAAAAGTGTTGTCCCTCTTGAAACCAAATAAACAATTCCAATACTATGACTACAGGATTTGGCAGCTACATCCTACATAACTGAACCTGAGTCTTCATTAATGTCAGTGTTATTTTTACTTCTCTATTAAAACTTTCAGCCTAGGTTACTAGTTGTTTATGTAAACATATTTTATTATACCACTAATTTTGACAATACACAGGGCAAGAGTGATGTCCAAAGGGCTTGGGAGTAATTGTGCATTTTCAGTAGGTGTTCAGTGATATAGCCCTGAAAACAACTGACTATATACAAAAAGCTGCTAGAAGAAAATATTCAACACAGAAACACGTGTTTTAATAGTCCTGGTGCACACAACAGCAATCGATGCCAATACCACTTTCCTCTGGAGTAAGAGCTGTTCTTCCTGGAGGAACACTGCCAAATGTCATAATTGTTCCCAGATTACAACACTGGCTGTGGCTAGCTTCCCTCTAAGGAGTATTGATTCAGGGAAGCCAAGGAGATAGAAATAGCTCAGCTTCCTTTTCACTCCCACCACCAAATATCTTTGACTAAGCCAAGGGCATGGTTTTCTGGGGAAAGTGTTACCATTCACAACAGATTCTTGTCAAGGATACAGCTGAGAAGATAAACCTTTTGACTGGACCTCTCAGTGACCTGAAGGAGATCACACATACAAACCTTACCTGTCTGAACATTTACCCTTGTGAAAGAGTTAAAAAGGAGAAGTGGAAATTCTGTGCAGCCATTGCCCAAGTATGTATGTGGCCAGGGCTTGTGGAGACTCTTCCTCACAACTGCATACAACTATAATCACTGTTCCACTTGAACCAGCAAAAACAAAGTAGAAGGATCCCTGCCCTCACCCCACCAAAGAAATTACATGAATCACAAACCATGGGGAGACAAAAAGGACAGTTTAAAGCTGCTTTGTGAAAGGATCTATTGCAAAACATCAGAGCTGTCTTCCAAAGAAGAGGCACTGTACCTTTTCAACATCCGACAGGGACGACAGCGAGTGGTTCTGCAGAACCTCTGGAGCTGTGAATGCTCGCAGGTCTTGTTGGGACACATTTTCATCAGTAAATGACACACTTCCAGATGGAAGCAACAGGAGAGACCACGGAGAAATGATGAATCCCAGAGCAGCAGGATCAGCTATAATTGAAAAGGGGAAAAAAAACCAAAAACCACCCTGAAAATGAAGCAATGTTGTTTGATGCCCATGCTGAGTGTTAGGTTATTATCAGCCTACATACTATTAGTGGAATAGATTCATGCTTCCTTTTCCACCTGTGGTGTTTCATAACCACAACAACCACCTCAATTTTAATCACACTGGGGAGTAACACCTATCTTTTCAACTATTCTTTGGTATTAATCATACCAGCAAGCTCAGGAAGAGTCTGCTAAAATACTCACAATCTGCCATCCTGAAGTAATTTCATTTATGTTACAGCTGGCATATAAAACATTCCCCTTCTGCAGTGCACATGTCATTAAGGCTAATTCCTACAATAGGTTGGAGTTTGCTCCTATCCTAACACAGCACTACTGCAGCAGCGATGTTTGGAAGAGAGGAGACAAAGTTAGTGGGGAAGGAAAATACTCAGAGTGACTAACAGAATGGGACAAAACAGAAGAGTTTTGGGGCACAGAAGTCCTCTTTAGTCTAAAGTGAGAAAATCTTACAAATACCTGAAAATTTCAAAACAAGCACTGAAATTGCAGAACAGAAAGAACCCAAGGTATGCAATTTGCTAGCTAGGTTTTTGATGTCTCAGAATACTGCTGTCAAATTAACTTGTAAAAAAAGAAAAAAATAGAAAGAAAAAAGACCATTTCCTTAAGTCAAAATATTTTTTCTACACTTCAAAGATGAGTCAACTCAGTTTCACTGAAGTTTCATGTAGTACTTAGTACTACATATTTCACGTGAGATTTTACTAAGTAAAAATAAAAGGTAACTTTTATTTTTTCGTAGGCAAAAAGGCAATACTGACTTCTGCTACACAATATATCAATATAACAAAGATCTGAGGAAACACACATTGGAATGATATGTCATTTTCCCTTGACATAGTAAGCAAAACCATCAGAATAATGATTTCCTCCATTAGCACTACCACTAACATTTTCCACTCTCCAACTCAGGATATTCCTACAGTGCTGGTTCCTAGACTGCTGAACTATCTTGTAATCTAGATTATTTCTAATCTCCTAGAAAATGTATTAAATTACAGCTTGCAGGTATCAGGTGTAAAAGGATCTCCCAAGTAAGTCCTTCAGTTTTCTCACCCCACTTCCTCAGGAACAAATGGAACAAGTGCTGCTCACGGTTGTGGCAGCAAGTTCAGATGTTAAAAAAAAGAAACATAAAGATGAACAGGCCATTCCTATAATATGTAACAAGAAAATACTGCATTATACAGCAAAGCTTCCAAAAATGTTTTTAGGAAGACTATCTTAGTTGGCCCTCAAAAGTTATCCTGGATTCTACACCACATCTCTATGTATTCACCACTGATAAAACAAGCAACATCTTATAATATTTTAAGATTTCACCTTATGAGTCCCAACTCAGGAACATTAAGAAATGCAGAGGCTTTAATCTTAATGTAACATTTTGTATAACAAATACTTGAAATACATAAAAACTCTTCATATTTTAAAACCCACTAAAACAAAAAAACTGATTTAGTTTTAAGAACAATTAACCCTCCCATGAGTCTGAAGTCTTCCCGATATTAATTTCAACAAACTTTAGAGCATTTGTTCCCTACAAATGTAGAGTCAGAATTTATTGATCCACCCTCACTCAAGAATCCTCCTGACCCGAAGCAATGTAAAATTAATGTGATAAATAGTAAGTTTAGAAGAAAGGACTGATTTTTCTACACTCGTTTTACTAACATTTTCTCAGTTTCCTCTTTCAGAGGCTTATAACTAATACAGCAGATCATAGTGCCTACATCACAACCCCAGGGAATCTAATCTATTGTTATGAAAGATAAGGATAAAACAATTAATTCTCCAGTTCCTCCCTTAAGGTATGCATCATAAACCAAAATAACTATCTCAAAGCTCCAACCAGGTAGATATACCTAAGGAAGTACTTTTTAATAACACTAATGTGTTTGCACCATGGATAAAAAATCAAAGATGCAATGCATCAAATAGCCAGCAACTATAAGAAAACAAAAGAAACTATTTTCCAGTGATACTATTCATGTCATCTTCTGTTTAGGCTTTCAGAATAATTTACAAGAGCAGTAAGGCTAACACATTCCTGAAAATACTGAGGAAAAAGACAAAANAAAAAAAAAAAAAAAAAAAAAAAAAAAAAAAAAAAAAAAAAAAAAAGTAAATAAAAGAGAAAAAGAGTTTCAAACCTCTTTTTCTAAAAGCACTGGAATTCAGGATATGGCTCCTGGTCAATTTTCTATCCAGTGGGCTTTCAACTGTGCTAGAACTGCCAGCCTTCTGAGTTAATTTCAGAACTATGCAACTCGGGTAACAAAACACTTGTGAGAGCACAGCATTTCAAGCACTGCCAAGACAGAGATAAATAGTGTGGTCTTACTTAAAGTGAACTGGCTTTAAACACAATAAAAACAGAAATCTTCAGCTACAGAGCATCTGCCAAACAAATGAGAGAGGAAAAAAATCCTTTATGTGCTTTAACAGCATACAAATAGCCTGAGATAAAAAGACCCACCACATTCTAAGAGACATGAAGACAAATATTTGAAATGGATCTATCTTACAATATTGATGGCAGGTAATTTTGAACTCCAAAGCTACAGTCACAACTCAAGCCAGTCCTTCAGGATCTTTTTCCTCCACTTCTCTCTTAGGCCACAGCCATTAGCACAGAACACATACACAACTCTCTAAAAAGCACAGAACAACCCAAAAATATACACAAGGTTTTCAACACACATTTTTGCTTCCCTCCAGAGCCCTCACTGAGACAAGTAAGATTTCTCCTAGAGCAAAGGAACCTGAAAATTTGTATGCTCAGGCCAGGCTGGAGGCAGGCAGACCACTGACTCACCTGCAGCCTGGCCAGGATTATGCCAGCACATGGGACCACTTCTACTGTAAATCCTCTCGTCCTTGGGCTGGTGCAGCATGTCCCTGCACACCTGGTGTGCACAGCAAGCAGCACTGCAGCATCTCTGCTTCCCTCTCCCTTTGGCACAAAGGGATAGGAGAGCTCTGATGGGATACTGAACCCCTTGGAAAACTGAAACATACTCTTTCCTGAGGATAATGGAGCAAGAAACAAGGTGAACAATTAGTTACTGAGATCAGTTTCTGCTCTTGAGCTGTCCCATAATCAAACAGCACACTACACCTCACAGTTGTGCTGACTACATCCAGCAGAGCCCTACAAAGAGTGCAAGCAGTCACTGATGCTCTTTGGTCTGAGTAGGGTGAGTGGAGGAAGGGATGAGGAATAGAAACTGAAAAATGTTTTAAACCCCAATAAAATTACAAAAGCCCAATCTCTCTCCTCCTCAGAAACCAAAAGATCAAATGTCAGCAGACGATGAAAAAAGAAAAAACATTCCCCAGCTGTTACTGGCAAAGGGAAAAAGCAATTATTTATCGCCTGCCAACAAAGATGAGCTAGGAAAGGAGGATTTGGGATTTTACCCCTTCCTACTGCATTTTTCCTCTTGTCAACCAAACAAATCCATTTCCTGCTCCACCCCAACTAGGTCTATGACTACTTTGGACTCACCACCAGTCCCTATCAACACACTTCACGCTTTGCCTTCCTTCCTTTCATTACACTTACTCTAGCAAAGCTACAGCTACAGTAGTTTGACTGTCAACAAGATTTACAGGTCCCTGAAAACCAAAATATTCCTTCTTCACATCCTCTGTCAGATGATATAACTTTTCTTTACATAAATCATTTCCTATAGGCAAAGTTGCAAGACATTCAACTTGCAAAGACTCTCTTTCTTCGCTCAACCTGTCTTTTTAATATCAGACTCACTTTCCCCCTTCCTTTAGATACATCAGTCTCCAAACTTAAGGTCCAATTATTTTCAGAATCCTCAATGTGCACTTTAGAACAGGAGTGGCCTAAGTGACAAATGAAGGCTTTCCCACTTTCAAGTTTAGATAAATCTTTTCCAGTTAAACCTAGCAAATTAGAGGGACGCCTGTTTTATAATTCCCAGCAGCAGCGAGCACAGCATTCTCCTTATGCTTATACACTCACATTTGAGATTACTTCAAAGACTTGTTCCTTTGACCTCATGGAGTTCTGACTGCAAGATACAGCACGTCTGAAACAGCTGATACACCCTTTCAACAACAAAATAGTTATTGCAGATAATTAAACAGATGTAAGAGAAGGGCAGGTCTGGTATCGGCCTTTTCAAATCTCCAGATTAATCTCAACATCACCAGTGTCAGATCTGCAGCTGAGTCCTAGATTGTCTTTCTCCCTCATTTAACAGCTTATAATGTGCTGACAAGACAGCTACCAGAGCTGATCTTCTAAATTGGTGATTAGAAACTGGTCATTTCAATCTAAGCTTTCATTTTTTATAATGATAGAAACAAATTTGTGGAAGATGTTTAAGGAGTTCAACATCTGTTGGTGCTCAACCATAAATACAATGAGGGATATGCACATTTCTGTATCTGTTGCTGAATCAGGCGTGATATGGCATACAATTAACCATGAAGACAATGGATTTTCATCCTGTGCTTATATTATTCAGTGCTTTGATGGATAGGAAGATAGACTCACTAAAAGACATCACAAATTTATATATCAAGAAGTAACAGAGACTTGTTTTGGACATTTTTTCTAATTTCCAGAAACAGTTTAAATAAGATTAATTGAAGAACAGGTTCTCATTTGGCAGTGATATCAAGATTCCCAACTTGAAACAAACAACCAAAACTCTACCAGAATCACAAATAATTACTTGGGCTGGTAATTTCTTTAAATATCTGTGGTTCCTGAGCTGGTGTGGGGAGGCTGCCCAACAGATGGCAATTTAAGAGTTGGCTATTTCCATGGCCTTTTTTATCCCCCTCATTTCAAAACAGCTGGAGCACAGACTGTTGAACAATATGCCTAATTTGATTTTTTTGAAGAAACAATGTACAAAACACTCAGCTAAGCTCATATTTTGTTACAGAACAGCATGTTCAGGGTCTCTAGGACTCTGGATAGGGAGAAAGAACACTTTTGAGAGGTGGTCAAAGCTGAACATGCTGTAGTCTTGCAGAAGCTAAAAGTTTGCCCTATCTCCCTCTGCCCAAGAGTGATCAGTCAGTTCTGAAAAATTCTGGAAACTCACCCTCTGAGTAAATAAAATAGCTCTTCCACACTATATGCATGGAAGAAATGAGCCTGAAATTTGACCAAAGAAAACAAGATTTCTTTGGGATCCCCATTTTCTACAAGTCCTCCACAAATAAAGAACAAAACTGAGTCAGAGAAGCCTACAGGAACCTCCACATTTTCCTTTCCTGCATGTCAACACCACCTTCATATGACAGCATAAAAACTGATATTCGAGATGACAAAAAAGTTTCTAGATTACTTGGTTAGTGAAGACAACCTTCATTATAGACTGTCTGGTTATCCAACTCTTGCTGGGAGGAATTAGATTACTTTTATCAATCTTAGCTACACAGAAAAGCTCTTTCATTTGAGTGTCTCTTCAAGTGCATTTTACCAAAGGCTATATCCCAGGTTAATTAATAGCATGCAACTGAAAATAGTTTGCTGAACTAGCAGAAAAACAACTCAATAAAACAGCTTCATCTCCAAAAAAGAGACAGATTCTTCTGGCACTGATTTTATCTGAATTTGCATTTTGGTCTTTATGGATAGGAAGTAAGATCAGAAGCTTCTGCCACCTTAGCCAGTCTTGGCTGGCAAACATTCCCCTGCCTTAAAAACATGCATCAGAAGTCCTGGGGCAGATTTCTGTTTTGGGCTCTCATCTTTCAGTACTTATTCTTCTGAAGGAGGGCTGAACTTGTTCTCGTTGTTGATGCTTGCATGCAGTCTTCATAGAGATTATGATAATTTTTCTGTACTACTCTAAGGACAAGAAAGGGTGAGCTCTTATTTTCAGTGGAGACACCCTTCTGGAAAAGAATTTAGGCCCTAGATAAAGTTTTAAGTGGTTTGACTTAAAGTGTATACACTTGAGTGTATGTGCTCATACAACTGTGATCTTGCAGATGTGGATTAGAAGATAGAGCTCCACATGTCAATTCCTGTAAAGTTTACAAGAGTAAACCTCTAATCATTCAGGATCCCTCTTAAGTCAAGGTCTTAACAATCTGCCCTCTTAAAAGAAATAATTCTCCTGACTGTCTCTAAGCGACAACAAAGAGTGAAAGAGGGGAAAGCAGATGCCAGCTTTCCTTTTCTTGCAATATGAGAACCAGCAGGACAGGTCAGTTGGTCAAACTGCAACAATAAACTCAGCATTCCTAATAGGGAAAGCATACATGGGCTGTGAGAACACTGGTAAAAGGAAGAAGGTAAATTTGAATGGGATGTCAAAACTACCCATAATTCAGCAGACAAAAAGTATGTTGGAGAAGCTGATAAAATTCATATTTGTAAAACTAGGTCAAGAATGATCAGAAATCAGGCACCATACAGCAGTTTCTGCTCACATCTGCCTTCTCTGGAGCCTGTGCAGTATCCAACAGAGGCCACTTCCAGAGGCTGTGCAATGCATAAGATGCAGCCAGTGTCTAACTCAATAGATTGTCTAAATCTTTAAAAAAACAGCCCAAAACAACCTAAATGTTGAATCTTGATAAAATTCTGAACCAAACACTTGCAAAAGGTATTTTGCCTCAAAGAATGAAGATGTGCCCCTTGCACAGTAATGTGGCAAAACAAAGACTATTTTCAAAGTGTGACCCTTTGACTTTTCATTAATAAAACTGAATAAGCTCACATATGCATGCTTAGATAAAAGGGATGACCCCCCCCATAAAGGTGCTGAAATACTAGGATGTATCATGGGAACATAGACTTTATCTGAGAACAGGTTAAAGATGTTACTGAAGTTCAGTATGTGGGTTAAGCATTCATTGCTATTAAAAAAGGCAGGAAAGGGAAGGAAGGGTCTTAAGGATTTTCAGATTTTAAAGAAAATAAATTAAAGCATAAGGAAGGGAGAAAGCTCCATATTCAGACCTAGTTCTGAAATGTGTATTATGAGCAGTTTTGCAGATGCTGAGCTTGGAGCTTACTGAGGCGGGAGAGCGAGGGAGGAGAAATACTTCTACTCCTTTGAAGTACAACACAACACCACATTCCTCTCAATAGCTGTGTAGGTGTTGCCACTTGCATTTTGGGGAATCATATCTAGCCCTCTGGTGAAGTTTTCTGTTTTTCACCTTTGAGACAAAATCTCTTCAGAGCACACTGGTAATGACTGCACAGTACTGCACCCATTTCTATGTCCCCTTCTGTACCAAAGTGGTCCAATGGTCCCAGACTTATTTGTCACTTTTTTTTCCTATGTTCCCATCTCATTTCAATGGGTCTAAAATAACTGAAGTTATCACCACAAGAAATGGGATGTGCCACAGGTTCTGGCAGAACATGAAGCGATGGTTGAAAGCAACCTTTGGGCTGGGGTGCAGAGAGGCACTTACCCAGAGACAACCCAGGAGCAAGGTGTTGTTTGGGTTTAGAGCCTAGGGAGGACAAGGCAGTTTACTTATATGGCACATTAATATAACCAAGATGTTTCCAGTTCTGTATTTATCAGTCTTAAGAAATGCTTACCTTTTCTGAATAGCTCTTGAAGGCTCTCTGCACTTTGATTCAAAATAGCCCATATTTCCTCTTCTTGCAATGGTCCCCCCCGAACCTCCAGAGCCTCTGCTAGTGACACATGCATGTTACCTGGGAAATAAACAGACTGATGTAAGACTAAATAACATCTTTTATCATCCATGCATGCAGTATTCAAGTAGTAATAACCCATGTTCAACCCTCAGTCACAAAACTTCTCCAGCATTAACAGAACCCATCAAACAGAAATAATACAAAACGTTCCCTATGGCGATAAAGAATTTTGAGCACCTACTCCAGAAAAGCTCAGGTTAAGAAAATAATGATCCATATCAATATTGCAGGCTCTACATCCATAAATTCAACAAGCTGGCATTAATCTAGATGCTATGGGCAAGAGCTTGCTCTGTTTGTAAAGATGACAGATTGATCAGTAGTTACAGGTTTATTAAAATAAATCAGCTATTAATATGATTTTGACAGGTTTAAGACAGTGAAGCTGTTGTTAGGAAAGGAAGCTCTTCCTCCTTTCATAGGGTTGTTGATAGCATCTCATGACTATTTTGTAAGAAGCACTACCAGCAAATATGCACACAAGCAAAATAGCTATGGAACTGATAGATATGGAACAGATTGTCCTTGCAGTTAAAAAAACAAAACTGTTAGCAGCACTCTACTTATTACATCCCCAGAAGACAAATAGATTTCTTTCCCCAGATAAACAAGGTTTGTTTCAGTATTTTTTGAAAGAGCTAAACCATTTTCACCACATTACAATATAATATTCTGTTGTCCAAAATAATTTGAAAACTGAAGAATGCATCCCTAAATATTCTGGCAAAGCAAAGCTTCATCCATTCAATAAACTCAGGAACAAATAAACCATATGTCTGCTTAATCACTCCAGCTTTCTATGGAATGTTCTCGGATTGAGCACTCATGCCAATTTATATTTCTGACTAGGACACAGCTGCAGTGGCTTCTCTCTGTGCTTCTCTCCAAAGCCCAGAGAATAAAATCTTGAGGCAGTGAGCTGTAGTAAGAGCCTAAGGTGTACTGTCAGTGATCACTGGTAGGTTAGTTATGTCTCAAAGGCTCCAAGGCTGCTGCTGAAAATGGAAAATGCAGTTCCACAAGCAATCTCATGGCCTGGAGACCAGTAACTGATATCAACAGTTTTAGATGACCCAATGGTACTGCTGGAAGATCCTCTCCCTTCCCTTACATCACCTACCCAGAGCCTCCCCATCACACCATGCAATCCTGGCTCAGGTGTATGGATACTAACCTAACAAATTTAGAGAGGGACAGGCTTACAGGCTATATTTAGTTTCCCAGCAGTCTAGGCAGCTTTATGCCTTCCATGTGTTTTTAATTACAGATAACTAGGCTTATACTCATATAATGGCTACATAAAAGGCTGAATATCCTGCACTTTCTAACTGAAAACATGGGGTTTGACAGTACTTGCTAAAGTACTAGCATTTTCACCTAGAATTCCATACCACAACTGAAAAATTACACATTGCTGGCTGCTTTTCAGCACACCTTATTTTTTCTTATTTCACAACTTGCCAGTTGGTAGCATTCAATTACTGTGCATATTTACTAAGCCAGATATATTTTCAGCAATTAATGTTCAAAAGTCATCATCAAAAGACAATGAAAGGGAAAGCAAACTCAGATCACATTTAAAAGAAAGATGAAATCTGAATTCACAAGAGAAAAATATAAATAAACCACGAAAAATGGAAAGGTAGGGACCAATGCAGACTTGGAATAAATGGATGGAAAACCAGAGAAAATTGTGCTTGCGGTCAGCATGAGATTCACGTACACCAGGCACAGAGTGAGTGTCTGCTCTCACTGTTCCAGGAAATTCTGCAATTTCATGCCACTGTCTCAAATTTCAGTAGGTACATCTAGAATCAAGCCATCTGGATTATTCAGATTAAAATATCTCATCTTCTCCTAGGGACTAAAAATACATGAACTGCAAATGAAAACTTTCTGCGATAAATATTCTAAAGGAGAATGCCAAGCATAAGAACAATCCCCTCTCTCCCACCCCAAATCCTTCTCTGCCACTCCCCCTTTCCCCATTCTGCAAAATGCTGTCTTTTCAGCTGTGATTAAATAGTGTGGACTGTTCTGTGGCAGATACAAGCCAATTCCCTATTTAACAACACAACAGAGACCGTAAGCATGTCTGCTGAAACTTCCAAACACATTACATCCACAGTAAAAGAATCCTACAGCAAACAATTTCTTGATCACAGTAAGAAGCAGTATGAATATACACACCCAGCCACCAAGGCCTCAGCTGTAGCAGTGCAAACAGCAAGACTGCTTGCATTTTACAGTTAGCAGGAGCTTGACAAATAAAAATCAAACACACAACACAACCAAACTATTTCAAACTGATTTTGAAAGCCCAAGCAAAACGCATCACAAAACCAGTCATCACAAGCACAGCCACATGCAAAATGCCACAAGCTGGGATTCTCATTGAAGCAGATCTGTTTCAGTAGCATTCTGGTAACTTTCTCCTAACTTTTCTTCCTCAAAATTATCTTTAAGCTGCAGTGCTTGTCTGTCTCAGCAATGGGCAGACCAACACACTGGCTATAAAGATTAAAGAACCTCCCACAAAATGGTTCTCCAGCACCAAGGAACTGACTGAGGGAAGCTGGGGTGAAGCTGTTGGTGAGAAAAGGCAAGGCCAGGTTTCTCCACCTGTCCAGCCCACCTCTCATCAGCCAGGTACTGTTTTGGAGCTGACAGTGGGAGTGCATGGCTCAATACATATTTCTTCCCCACCAGTTTGTTTGTCTCGGATGTTTCTCACAAGAAGAATTTTGTAGGAATGCTGATGTTTGCAATGCGTAATTCCTCCAGCTTTGCTGTCTCCTTAGGTTCTGGGAACCCTCAATAGTGTGTGAACATAGAAAGGTAAATGCTTGATACATGTAAGAACTTTTGGTTCTATGAAATACCTGAACATTATGATAAATTGCAACATAAATACTATATTGAGTAATTTTTCTAAGAGAAAAACATGACAAGTTTTTGTAGAATACCATATCAAAACCATTCTCCTGGCAGTCCCTGTGTTCTTCAGTGTTCCAGGCTGACAGCAAAGAAATCTAGATGCACTGGTAAAGGTTTCTATGGACTCTTAGTCAGCTCATGTCAAGCCATTTTTCTTGCACCAAGTCCTCTCCTTGTCTCCTCTTTATTTAAGAAAAGCAAGATCTGTAATCCTGTGTCCTGTTCCTTTGACTCCTTGTAATAAGGATGGACAGATCAAAGAACAGTGAAAGGTGCACCTTCCAAGGACAAGTTCACTTCCCCTTTTTCTTGGGACAGAGTTATGATAGCATCTTAATATGAGGCCACACTGAGATAGGATTGGGGTAGGCAAGTCTCAAGGTTAGGTGGAATGAGCTCCACACAAACTCCTAGGGCAAGGATTACCCACACACCCAAAACTCACATGAGATCACAGCCACAGCACATCCAAACAGGGAGATTTGCACAGCAGAGAGCACGAAACAGTGTAGGAAGGCAGGACAAATTAAAATAGTTAGCACTGGAAGTGCACAGACATGAACCTGACAGACTGCTTGTTCTGGGGCAGAATTTACTCCCAGACCACACAAGAATACTATTTCCACAGGAAGGGAGTTGCATCCTATGGAGGAAGCTTTTATGCTCCAGGACAAGAGAGTAAATTCAGGTGTAAATCATTTGTATTAACAAGCTCTGAGTGCAATTTCTCGGCACCATTCTGCCCTAAGCCATGCAGGCAGCACAGTCACGGGGAAAAATGTTGCCTAAGCCAGAGGCCTCTCCCATATCTCAGACACTTTTTGAAAAGAGCCTGTCTGCCTCATGAGGACCAGCTGCCAGCTCTTCCCTCTAGACAGACAGCTCACACACTCCCTGATGAGTGGGATGGGGCTCTGCCTGAAAACAAGCTCAGTGACCTCCTGGCTTTTATTTTTTAGTCTCATTTTAAAGTCCCAGCAACCCATGTTAAAAGCACACCACCTATGGAACATCCAGACAGTGTCAGCCCCATGAGGCAGCCTTCCACTTGCTGTGTCCCAAGTAAGACAGAAAGAGCAACAGGAGCAGCCCTTCACACTGAGTAATTCTGTCAAAATTACTGTTTGCAAAGGGTGTACTTTCCCCCTACCACTTACAGAGTCTTCACACCACCTCACTTTTTAATTGCTTATGCATGCAAAAGTTAAACACTCAGAATACTCATTTCCCACAACCACCACCATTTTTCCTCACACATTTTAAATTTGAAATTGAATTCTTCCAACAAAGAATTTGAAAAATTTTAAAGGCCTATTCTTTCCAAATTTTATTAAACTGTTGCCAGCCAAAGTATTCAGAAGCTATTGCCATAACTGGTTATTAAAGACTGAAGGACTGTAATACAGTAATTTTTGTCAAAAAGTTCCTAAAAACAGACTAAAAGTCAAAAGGCTAAATTGCTTCAACTTAACTGATGCTTGACAACTTGGTGTTTTGGTTTTAGTAATGTATCCCTTGCTTTTTTCCTTACCTTGTGCATCTACGTTTTTTCTCAATGTTTTAACTTCAGAACAAAAACTTTTAGTCAAAAACTGTGCTTTAACATCAACAAACTGAAATGCCTGCACTACCTCACACTTCATATTTCATATGGAATATGATGCCAAGAAACATGAAAGGCATCTGCTCTAGGTATACACTCTGCAGGTGTTTTTAGATGTGCAAGAAATAGCAAAAAAAAAATCTAAAATATCAAACACTGTTAGAATTTGTCAATAATCACATAAAATACTCAGATATTTTTATCCTTTGACAGAAGGATAAAGCAAAGAAGAGACAGTAAGAAGGATCTATATACATATACTTTCTGGGGAGGAAAAAACCCACCTTATTTGTCCCATATAAAACACTATTAGCTGACCTTAACTGTCCTGAATATGAGCAATATTGCTCCCTTGCTCCACAGGGACACTTGGGCAAAAGGTGGCAGGTTTTGAGGAGACTTTCCTCTAAGCAGATGAGCCAAGAGCCCCTTCTTGGCCTCCCCTCTGGAGATATAAATGCCTGGAGGCAGAAGTACATTTAGCAAGGCAATTTTATCCAAGAGAACCTCTTAAAATTCATCTTTCTTATGCCATGATTAGCTGCCTGAAAATAAAACAGTGACACTTTAATTCAGCACTCACTGAGCACCAAGTGCTTTCTAAAAGCACTCAACAGGCACAGGTCTCAGTGACACTGAACTGGGGTTAGGCCTGGTCAGTTTTGAAAGTCTGGTCTCTCCCATTTCAGAACCTGAGCACCTTAAGCCATTACCATGCCCTCTAATTTCAGAATCCTGGCATCTATCCTATTTATTTACATTGGCCCACATCCTATACCCCCAAACAAGATCTGGACTACATATACCAATTAGTTTATTCCCAATACTGTTGCTGAAACTGGGATGAAGTGCAGAGCCCTGGAGCCAACTTAGAAAGCTTGCACTTCAGTAATCTTTGAAACCTTATTTTCAAATCCACACGTAAAGTGTGGTTTTCCCATAGCCACAGGCCCAATTTGCATACACTATCCAGAAAATAAGGCATTATTTGCAAATAGTCAAGTCAAGTATGCAATCAAGTCAAATACACAAGCTAATCAAGTCAACTGTGCTTAAAGATTTTTTTTTTTTCTTTTCGAGTCCTGCTCTTGAGTTAATTATTGCACATTAGCCTCAATTATTGTTTTGAAGGATAAGGACACAAACCCTTGTGTCACATCCACTTTTTAAATTTCTCCTATAGATACAAAGGGGAGGGGACATAGCCCCACAAGATCCAACTACCATTTCCCCCCTCTTTTTAGAAATATTTAAAGAGCTGCCAGAAACCAGGTGAACCAAAATTTTTGTGGAAAAAACCCTACACTCATGGTGCTTTTCATTCAACCTGCAACCTGATAATATTACCTTAGCACTATTCCTTCTCTTTCATTTTAGGGAGGTCAGCAGAGATTACTATTACCACCCAAATATTTCTCCCCTCCTCCTGTTATGGAATAGATTAGCTTCTTTCACTCACATATTTTCCTCCCATGTTCTCCTCTTTCTCCCCCGTAGGCAGACAGGATGAAATGTCAGCAAAACAAAAATCTCATGCTCCTGGGCAAATCCTCAACCTATACCAAGAAAATTTCTTTGAAACTGCATTTCCTTTTCAAACTGATAGCTTGCTGCTTGAGCTCAGAACTCCCAAGTAAAGAATAGAAACTAGCTCAAATTTGTGAGAAAACACAATATGAAAACACTGGCAGAAGTATAAATCTTGGCTTTTACTTGAGCATACACAGAATAACAGGTGAGAGGTTAGCATTTCTCCTCCCAAAGCCTTAAATCAATATAATATTCCCATATCTGGAAGAGGGAGGAATGTGACATAATAAGAATCTTGGCTTGCACCTTCAGGACAACCAGTGTTTATTTTACTCAAAAAGTGCTTGCTTTCTTTCCTGGAAGGTGGAAAGAAATCCGCTTTTGGCATTGGCCTGAACACACAATGGAAGACAAGCAAGGGTTAGTTAGTGTTGACTCCCTCCTTTGCTCTTCTGTCTCCATCACCAGAACCAGATAAACTTGTTTATCTGAAGCTTCATGTTAGGCAAACTAGTAAAGCCAGTCCAAATTGTATATAATGATCATGAAAGTCATGTTTTCTAGGCAACTGCAGAATGCTTTTTTATACATGAGGGTAGCTGATGTTTCGCATTTGATATTAAAATTTTATTCAGAAGAGTATATAATTATCACTACAAAGTAAGCTTAATCCACATAAATCGTAGCATGACTCTTGTATCCCTCTCTTTGTTTAATTGTCAGTGTAAGATTCTTGGGCAACTCCCTTATTTTGCTGTTGATCTGCTCCACCTCGGAGAGGGCACGTCTCCTTGATGCATTTCTCATACTTGCAAGTTTCATTTTAATTGCTAAGTAGGAGCAGAAAACCTGTGACTAAGGCAAGCTTTAAAAAAAAAAAAAAAAAAAGAAATTTCAGGACTACAAAACATCTTGGCAATAGTGACACTTTTTAAACAGCACATGAACCAGTAACACCCTCATTCACACATAGCAAATTAAACCCTTCTAAATGACCTGAAATAACCAGAAGCAAAAAGGCATCTTACTACAGGATTGAGTGATGATCTGCTGTCTATCAGACAAAAAGCACTAAGAACGGCACCTCCAGCTTTAGTCCAGCAGTTATTCCATTGTTTCATGCGAGCCACACATTCCTTACATACTGTGGAAAGGTCATGACTGAAGTCTGTCCTTACACAGCTCCCAGCACAGCTGAAGAGGGAATGAAAGCTTTTGTCAGGGGTGCAGAAATAGTAGCAGGCATCTGATTTAAATGTCACAGAGCCACTAGAAAGCATTATTCTAAGCTAATAAGTACTGCTTCCCACCACCTGTGACATTCTAAAGCTATCTACAGATAAAACACTGGGGCTCTGGTGAGCAAGTGAAGGAAGCAGTGATAATTACTTACTACAATAACTGCTTTTCATTCAGTACATTATTTTATATTATAATATCATTCATAATCAGTTCCCAATGTTTGAGAAGAGTAATGCTCAAATATTTAACACCAAGATATAAATTGCCACAGACTAGAAATTTGGTGACTCTACCAATAAGTTTCACTGATGGATCAACTTACTTTAGAGTAGATGTTTAAAAGCTTAGCTTAAGGCCTCTCCATGGTAATGAAGTGATAACTTTTACTATATCAGACAAATTCTCTAATACCAAAGGGCTCAGATTGTATCAGAATCCTTTCAGTATCAGTAACAGAGATTGGCATCTTCCTATAAAAATTCTTGCTTTCTTGGTAAGGCAGTCCCCTCCTGTAATGTAATAATCATTGTCACAAAGGCAGCACAACTAGATCAGCAAATAATTAAGCCAAGTGACTAGGAGTTCTCTATTTCCATGGATGTGGCACTCAAAAGTCCTTCAGACAAATACAAAAATAATAAGTTAATGTGCTACAATACTACAGGAAAGAATGGAATCATTAGCACCCACCAACCTTAGTCATAAAGAGAAGTGCCAGGTTGGCAGTATATTTGTAAATAATGTAGAAGTCAACATAGACTTATAACAAGTATAAAGACTGACCCTACCATATGTTATTTCAAAGCCTGACATTAATCCTTCATTCATTAATCCAATCCTTCCACAAATGGCTTTTTAGGCTGTTAAGGTGAGTAAACTGCACGGTTCACTTAAGTTTTGAGATTTCTTCCTTCATTGGGACAAAAGTGGATCTGGGCAAAACAATCTTTGTCAGCCTCATATATCTGACTATCAGACATTTTAAGAAAAGAAATTAGCATAAAAGACATACCACCATGGCATATCAAAGCAGTTTTTTCCGTGGTTAAAATGACCTCATCTATGATACTCATGAAAAATGCAGTGTATTCAGAAATAAGGTTTGTGTTCTTCATTTGGAAGCAGCATCCTTACAAAGAGAGCTGCTGACTTGTGTACTCAACCAGAGAACAATCCTGGTGTTCAGAGGACAGTTCGTACTAACAGCTACCACATGTCCTGCCTGTTAAGGAAATAATATTCAAAAATGGAGATAAAACTGCCTGAATAACAGAATCAAGTCTCAATGACATCTACCTGCATCTGATTCCTCCAGTAGTGCTTTACCTCAGGTGTATACAGGTAAAGGAGCTGCACTGCTACAACACCAGGAATTTTTTGTTTAAGCACACATTTTATTTGAGAGCTAACAAACTCCCACATGGATCACCCCACCTACCATATTTTTACTAAACTGCACTTTCATGTTTATGTGGGTTTTGCTATGAAAATTAAAAAAAAAATAAAAAAATCCAACCAATTTAAAAGTTACAACCCAGCCAGCATCTTCTGCAGCTACTCATTTCTTAAAAATACTCCAATGGCTTTCTTACCCAATGCCCTAAGCTGAGCTACATCATCATGCACATTTTCCTGCCTGTGACTTGGTGAAAATAGTTGATGAGTCCAAATAATTACTGATGGAGAAAGATCATCTGTAGGGTCTATTTTGTGCCAAGTCTTCAGTCTTTGATGCTCAAAATGTAATATTCCTAGATGTAATATTCCCTGGAAAATTTCTTAAGAAATTTCATATGCTTTACAACACAGGCAACACCACAGACCCCCAGGAATTGCAGAG
>WEIU01016786.1:49713-68994 GCA_013389925.1 Aegithalos caudatus | reverse complement strand
CATCTCCTCTCTGCTGGATTATAATGCGGCCTCCCTGGTTGAGTTGCCTCCATTTTCCCTTCATCCACTTAACATTTGGAATCGGATCACCTCCAACTTTTGCAATAAATGTTGCAATGGTCTCTGCAGAAAGATGTAAATGAGGAAGCTAAGTCTTTCCAGTTGTTTATGACAGAGGGACATAAACTCAAACAAAAGCTGTAGGCAAATAGAAGATATTGTACTGTTTTGAAAAGAGTCCTTACTTTCCATGACTTTGATACTCTGAGGCTCTGACACAAAATAAAGTTTGCCTTCCACTTCTGCTTTCTTAGCTGCTGGAGCAGCTGCCGGTTTTTCTAAAAAATACAGAGTCAGAGAGTTATAACAGATGGCTTCATGTAATAGTTTACGTTCATAGGCAATGATGCTTCTGAAGGAATTGTAAAAAATTAATTAATTCCTGAGATGGAACAAAACATTGTGCAAGAGGTAAAAATGCAAAATACCTTAATATTGTTTTAATAACTTGTAGTTTACTTTCCAGACGAAACTGTATACAATGGGCTGTACTGTGCTATTCATTTACTTCAATCAGGCCATTTACACTTTCTCTGCATGGGTGCAAATCCACAAATGGATATGCAAATAAAAAGCCTCATTTTCTAAAATGAATAAGTTTTTTTGGTGAGGTTTTATCTTTTCAGTCCATTTCCGTATATTATGCCCTAAAAGTTACTTGCAAGTTTTTTATCAGTGGTCTGTTAAATTCTCTTGGTTTTTTTGACTTAGTCCTTAGCCTAGTGGCTAACCATGTAGTGAAAAAGATTATTTGTGCATACTGCTGGGGTCTTGTGTCCTTTATGCAATGGTAAAGGAAAAACTACACAGAAGGACTCATGTTTAGTTAGACACTATTTACTTTCAACTAAAAGATCAAATTGTCTTAGAGCTGGTAACAGTCTTAAAACAATTAGCCTCTAAGACCACATGCTCAAATTCCTTCTGTATTTTCCTTTAATAAATACCACTTTTCACATGCTTTCCATAAAACATACTTGTCCAAATAATTTCACCCATTTAGCTTGCATTTTTCTTAAATGTAATGTTTTGATTTAGAAAATAAATTCTTAATCTCTTTGGTTGGAATGGACTATTGATTTGACACTGATATTTGAGCATTTATGTCACTATTGATATATAAATTATTGTTAAATACTCTGTTTTATCAGATTCTATGGTTTTACAAAAAACTAAAAGTAAATAATTGTTAATTACTGGATTATTAACATTTTGTTCCACAGGAAAAAAACAAAAGTAGAATAGAGTTTTTGTTGATATTTTTGTCATATGCCTTATTTTCTTCATGTTACTGTACCTTTGACTGTCACTTTAGATTTGCAAGTATCAGTGCCAGCTGCATTTGAAGCTTTGCATACATATTCTCCTGAATCTGATTTGGTAACTGCAGCAAGTTCTAGAATAGCTACTCCATTAGCAAAGCTGAAGTTGCATTTGTCTGAAGCTCTTATTTCTCTTCCTGCCTTCAGCCACTGGATCCGGATTGGCTGCGATCCCTGGACATGACAGCTAAGCTGTATGGTATCACCTTCCTCTGCTGCTGCTGGCTGAAGTGGCTGGTCAAAAACTGGAGGCTTTTTAGGTTCTGGAATATGAAAACGCTTGAGTGAATACTCAGGAAAGTATGATCAAGAACATATGAGAAAGATACACATGATTCCTAAGGAGGCAATGGCAAGGAATGGAGGATGACAAAGAGAAGTCTGAGAATGTCAGTCATAATGTTATCAAATGGAATAAATATCAAGAGACCATGACAGCATATTTCCTATATAAATATGCAAGAAATAGCTTTATCCCCTCATCAAGAACCTTTACACACAAAAATTAGAACTAAAGCACCATTAGGCTGCGAAACTAAATAAAAATCTTTAAAGAAATTAATCTGCAATTTCCTGCAAGACTATTATGATGGAGTGCCACATTACCACAATGCAGTGTCAATACTGCCTAAGCTTAGATTGCATTGCACAAACCCCCTGTTACTCCAATGAAGGAGAATGATTTAAAAATTCAGCAGAAATTTCAAAAGATTTCAATGTTCTCTTTGAATCAGTCAAATATGGCAAATAGTGAAAAACAAGCTTTTCCTTGAAAAAAAAAATCACAAAAATAAAAGAACTTCTTGACTTTGTGGTTTATGTCCATCTCTGGACAAATCACTGCTGTTAAGGTAAGTAAAGCCAGCTCATAAGAGAGAAGCTATATACTTGCAGCTAAATGAAACGAAGAAAAGCAGGAAGCAAAGAAAAACAAGACTTCCACCAACCTCTGATAACAACAGAAGATGTACTCAAGACGCTTCCTGCTTCATTGGACACTTTACAGGTATATAAACCAGCATCTGATTGCTCTACGGTCTTTATATGCAAAAGCGGGGTATTGTTTTTGAAAGATATTTCACAGTGAGCACTTGAATGGACCTCCTGATTGTTTTTATACCAAGCAACAGTCAAAGGCTGAGAGCCAGAAACACGACCCTCAAGTTTAAGTTCACTCCCTTCTGTTTCTTCTACTGCTTCAGACAGTTTCTTAGTAAAAGTAGGAGGAGTTTTTCGTTCTGTAAAACAAGAACATAAATTCCATGAATTTATCTTGAGATGAAAAATCCTAAAGACAATGCTTCAAGAAAAATTTGAACACTTGGGAATTGATATTTGCTTTCATTTAAAGTAGATATATTTTTAAAGTGAAATTATGCTAAGATAAACAGTAGGAGTCTTGCTCTTACAGTCACTGTCATTGTATTTTCCTGTTTGAAAAAAAATTCTCTTACATTGATTTAAGTCATACGCCATTTAAATAACCCCAAGAGTTTTTTCAAGTCCTTAAGAAAGAAATAGGCCAGAGCCTACTGAGAAAGTAGACCAAAGAAAATGTTTTATTTCTCCTCCCATTGCTGTTAGTGACCCTTCCTAATTCCCTTAAAAGATTCATGAGTATCTCCAGATAAGTACTCTTGGCTACATTTCAAAAGTTTCCTCAAAGTTATCTTGCAGTAATAAGTCCAGCTTCCTTTATAACTGAAATAAGAAAAATGTAAACACAATGTATTATCTATTCAGTACCTTTAACAGTCAGTTCAGCTGTGCAAGAGTCCTTTCCAACTTCATTGCTAGCATAGCATGTGTATGTTCCAGAATCTCCCCTGTCAACTCTCAAGATGGTCAAATGGGCTGTGTTGTCTACATAGCTGATCTGATAGTTCTTTCCTGTTCTAATTTCTTGGTCATCTTTTGCCCAAGTAACTCTAATAGGCTGTGTTCCAGAAACATGACACTCAAAATCAGCACTTTCTCCAATAATGCCACCCACAGGCGTAAGTGGGATGTCAAAGAATGGAGGAGTCTTCCCCTCTGAAGAGTGAAAGAAATAAAAAAATCACTTAAAAATCTCAATTTAGTTTAAGTCTGTGTGAAATAAGAATCTCTCATACAATATTAAATCCATATATAAAGCAAAACTTGGTTTTAAAACATTTCCATTAAATATTTCACAGCCCACCAACCTGTAAGGACAAGCCTGCCACTAGAAGAAGCAGTCCCAATAGCATTGACAGCTGTGCAGGTGTATTGCCCAATAAGGCTCCTATCTGTCTTCAAAATCTGGAGAGTTGCTACATTATCTACAAAGGATGTGTGGACATTGTAGTCCTCTTTCACACGCACGCCGTCTTTAAACCAAGACACTTGGATGGGTTCTGAGCCAGCAATGCCACAATCAAACACGACTGGTAAGCCAACAGTTTCATGAATGTCTCTTAATTTTCGTGTAAAAGAAGGAGGAAGTTTACGCTCTGCAAGAGAACAAGTATTGTACGGTGAAGACATGCACCTCTTGCTGTGCTCACCAATAATCACTGACTAATATGCTGTAGATTATGGTGGATTTTTGCTCACAACTTCCAAAGAAATATTATTTAGCATATCATTTATTTTGAACTCGTTGTAAAGAGCCCTGTGCATATGGTTGTAGGAAGAGTGGTCTTTTTTTTTTTTTTTTCCCTCTTAGACCCAATGAGTTTCTAATATTGGAAACGATCAAAGCAATATCCTGAATAGGGGTTGAAGATACAGAGGCTTGTAACACTGCAGAAGAGCTGTGGCCAACAATGCTGTACTTCAATTAGCTTTGCTGGTAGGCTTTTGTTAGTAGAAGACAGTGCCACAGGGTACTTGATACATGAAGAAACAGTAAAGTGGCTTACAATTAAGAGGCAATTATTGTTTTTCAAAATAGCAAAGCATACTTAAGAAAAATAGACTATTTCCCTATGTTTAAAATTGAAATATTCACCTTGAACTGTAAGCAAAGACGATGAAGAAGCCTCCCCAACAGAGTTTTCTACTTTGCAGATGTACTCCCCACTGTCACTACTGTCTACCTGGCTGAAAACCAGAGTAGCAATTTGGTTCCTAAAGTGCATTTTCACAGTAGCAGTTCCCCTCAGCTTTGTATCGCCTTTGTACCATGACACAATCATTTCTGGTGTTCCAGCAACCTGGCACTGTAAGGATGCAGAATCCCCAACAGTCACCTGCACTGGCTCCAAGGGTGTAATGAAGTAAGGTGGTTCTGAAGGACAAAGACACACCATTAGCATGACAAGATATTGCATGAAGACCATTAGTAGTTCAAATAACACTTGCTGAAGTGATGCTGGCTTGACGCACCTAGTATTGTGATTGTACCATGACAAGTATCTTTCCCAGAATCATTTTCAATATGACAAGAATATTGCCCCTGATCTTCTAGTTTGCTGCTAGGGATTTCCAGTATGGCAGATGTGTCTGTAGTGGTGATGCTACACTTTTCAGAGTGCATTATTTTCACTCCATTTTTCTTCCATGTCACTGAAATCGGTGGAGTACCCATATATGTGCATTCCAAGATTAAATTTTTCCCTTTTTCTACACTTAAATCATTCACCTTCTTCACAAATTTGGCTGGTTCTATAATGAACAACAGGAAGAAAACAAATTAAGTAAAGCCAAGAAATCATCTTTAAGAAGCATAAGAAGCAGTAGTCTGGACAAACCTTTGACAAAAAGATGTGCTGTGCAAGAAATTTTCCCTGCCTCGTTAGAGACCTGGCAGGTGTAGTCTCCACTCTCAAGTGGATGCACATCAAACAGCTCCAGTTCTGCAACTGAATCTTGCAAGGTGATATTGCATCTGGGTCCTGGTACTAGCTCAACACTGCCTCTGAACCATTTAACTTCCAGTGGAGGGGAACCTTTTATGATACTAGTAAAGGCTATGTTTGCCCCAGATAAAACATCCAGTGCTTCAGGTTTCTTCACAAAAGATGGTGGTTCTAAGCACACAAATAAAACAGACAGAGAAGAAGCACATTTGAACTTCTTTTGAAGATCACAGTCATCAGAAATATTCAACAAAGAAAAAATGAAAGCTTTCTGAAAATAAATTTGGACCCTATGATTCTGGCTTCTTACTGATACTGACCTCTAACACTCAAAAATGCGCTGCATTCATCAGACCCAGCTACATTAGTAGCTGTGCACAAATAAGTTCCCATATCAGACTCCTGAAGTCCATTCACTTTCAGAGAACAGGTATTGTCTGTAAGAGTAGCCTGATACTTCTCTCCACTGGTAATCTCTTGTCCATCATGAAACCAGGAAACCAGAATGGGTGGTGACCCATAAACTTTGCACTCCAGTACAGCAGAAGAACCCAGCTGACCATATGTTTCTTTCAGTTTTCTTGTGAAAGAAGGAGGTATAATACGATCTGCATTTGTTTCAAAATAAAAATAAAAGTTATCATACAGGGTCCTTAAAACGCAGGAAGTTCTCTATGCATAATAAAGTTAGTCACCTTTCTTTCACTGTATCTGCTTTGGCAATATACTCTGACACATCTAAGCATTTTAAAAAATGGTCAGTGGTTAAGGATATGCTGGAACTTCCATTCACAATCTTTGAGGAGCACCTTTTATTTTTGCTATTCCTTTTTCATAAGCAACAATATTGCACCAGCTGTCCAAGACAACATGTAGATTAAAGCTGAAAAAATCCAGTCCTTTCAATAATTCCTGCCCCTCAGAGTTTAGGCAGGCATCTATTCTTGATGCCTGTCAAAGTGGCATGACAAGTACTCCTAGGATTATACAACTCTTAGGTTGCCAATCACAAAAACCACTTTCCTATCTGAAGGCTTTGTAAAGGAACTAAAGTATCAGAGGTGACTCAGAAAGAGTAGTCAACTAACCTGAAACGTGCACTGAAGCTGTGCAGCTGCTTTTACCAACACTGTTTTTCACCTCAAAAGTATATTCTCCACTGTCTTCTAGTGTTGCATTGAGGATCTTAAGCCCAGATACTTTGTTGAAGAAACTTATTTTATATTTATGGTCAGTGGACAGTTCATTGCCATCCTTAAACCACCTAGCCGTAAGCTCTGGTGTGCCATCTACTGTGCATTCCAGAGTACAAGAGTCTCCAGCTGTAACTTTGACTGGGCCTGGCTTCTCTAAAATGACTGCAGGTTCTGCAATGGAACGCAAGTCAGAAGAACTTTTAGAACAATGAAATAGTTATTATTATGATAAAATTTAAAATTTAAATTTTGAAGCATCTTAAAACGTGTTTTTTATTTAATGCTACCAACCTAGCACTTTCAGCATGGCAAAGCATTCCTGAACTCCAGCATCATTTTTTATCTGACAAATGTATTTCCCAGCATGGGTTGGTTCTGCATTTCCAATCTGCATAGTCACAATGTTTTCTGAGTAGGACATCCAAAGATTATCACTTTCTCTGATGATTTCCCCTTTGTCTTTTAACCACAGAACAGAAATGGGTTGTGATCCTTGTACTGTAGTCTGCAGTTCAATGGACTCCCCAACAACGACAGTGAGATCACTCAGCTTCTTCACAAAGGTTGGTGGTGCTATTTAAGAGAAGATATTTAACAGTAAAGAATCCTGCCAGGAGCAGAAAAGTAGGAGAAGAATTGCAGGAACAAAGAAATGCCAAGAAGATGCCAATCTTTGTACAAACCTCTTAGTGTTACAGAGCCAACACAGGAGTCACTTCCCACATCATTTACAGCCTTACAGTGATATTCACCAACATCTGCAGTATCCACACTGAGAATGTGAAGACTAGCTATGTAGTTCTCAGACATGACCTTATATTTCTTGCTGCTCCGAATTTCTCGTTTGTCTTTATACCATGAAATCTGGAATGGAGGAGTGCCTTGAAGCTCACACTCCAGATGAATATCAGACCCTTTCAAGGTCTCAACTGGATGGGGCTTCTTGGTAAAAATGGGGGGTGCTGGAAAAAAGAAAAAATAATTAACATTTGTGTTTTTTTAGGCAAAAGAGATTAAAGAGGACAAAAGATTCAAATAACTCTTCTGATGCTAAATAGCAAAGACAAAAAACAGACAAGAAAGATCTGCCAGAGAGATCAAAAACAGACAAGAGATTTGCCATCTACTCAGGCAGGTTTTGGCCTCTGTGACAAAAGAAGGTGGGATTTAAGAGCTTTTCCTAAAGGAGGACCCTTACAGTTAGAAAGAGAAGGAAAGAGGTTTGAATCTGACCTTTTACTCTCAGTGTAGTACTGGTGCTTGCACTACCGGCTGGATTCTGAGCTTCACAAGTGTAGTCACCACTGTCTTCAACACTGAGGTTGTGCATTTCAATGACTGCCACTGAATCCACAAAGGACATTCTGTATTTTTCACTGGGATGGATTTCAGTTTCACCTTTATACCAGGTGACTTTGATTTCTGGAGATCCACCTATTTTGCATTCATATGTTGTGGAATCGTGCTGTTTCACAAGTTTTGAGGAGTCTAGTTTCTTAATAAACCTTGGTGGTTCTGGAAAGCCAAAAAGGGGAGATAATGCTTTAAACTGCACTAATTGTTTGAATAAGCAGGAGATACATAACTGAAACTGTAAACTTTAGGGACTTAAGCAAAAATTCTGGTTTTGCAATTGTTATGAATTTTTTTTAATGGTTTCAAGTTGGTCCAAAATCGAGCTTAAGAGGCAAACAAGTTTTATATATGCATTTCAGTGAATTTCTCCTTAGTTTACGGACTCACTGTACCTCTCCTTGTATGTATTCACTAGAAATTAGTTGATATGTGTGGTTTTCTTTACAAAATATGCTCTTGCTATACATGAATAAGCAAAATGCCTGATATAAATGCAAGAATCCAGCTGTTCAGCCAAGAAATGTTATTAAAAGCATTTTTGTTGAGTGTTATAGCAATTGCTTTATATCCTGTGATTAATAATTAATATGGTCAATAAATGTATCTGCATTATAACCCCTCACACACTTAATGCAAAACCAAACATAAAGTTGCATGTAAGGAATGAAAGTTAAGGAGATTAGATAGCAAACAAAAAAGCTTGGAAATAATAATGCTGAGGAGAATTATGAGATGGCTGCTACTACAGATATGGGTGTTAAATGTCCTGTGATTGGAAAGTAAAACAGATGGTTATATTTTGTTCCATAATGAGATGAAAGGAGTGGATGCTTGATACTTTTCATCAAGAGTACCATCTAGATGATTAGAATCACAAGACTGAATGCTCATAGATCAAAGATATAACTAGTAAAACCAAGAGCTGGTAATGTGGACACAACAAACAAATCTCTCTGCAACACAGGATGAAGTGCCTCTGTGTGACTGTAAAGTGTAGGAAGAATATCTAATTAATTGTGGATTATTTCAGCCTGTCGGACACTTTCAGAACATCCTGTGTTGCTAGAAACAAAACTTCCTGAGTTTCTAAAATTAGAAATGATGATTTGTTAACATCAGGACTCTTGAAACCTTAGCAATTTACCATTGGATTTCACTTTGAGAAAGAGTTGATTATCTATCTGTGTACTAAAAGTTGCTGAGTAGCCACACTCTGACTCCACTCCTTTCAAAAAATGAGGGTATACACATTAGTAAGGTATATATTTAGAATGTAAAGCAGCTCTAGAACATAAAGCAATTATTCAAACTACAGATTGGGAACATTAGATGCTTGAGTGAGAAAGCTAATAAAAAGCTGTGAGGTTTTCAAGGTCAGTTAAAAGAAAGACCTTCATTCTACAAACAAAAGCCTGCATGTCACAGAAGTGAGACAGCTTATGCTCAAACTAAAGGCATGAAAAACAATGCACTCAAAGAGACTGCCCTTTCAAGTTCTATTGAAATTAGTTGAAAGCAATCAACACCACTAATTTTACAGCCCTGGGGAAACTGTACAAATTCAAAGAACACTGACACTAAAAAATGTCAGTAAATTCAGGATCAAAAAACTGAAATAATAATTCTGAAAAACCTCCTCAGGATTTTACTAATAAAGATATCAAGAGTAAAAAATTAAATAAGGTCAGCTGAGATAATTTTATGAATGGTTATTCTGTTCAAATAAAGCCATTAGCAATGATATAATTAATAATAAACAGAATTATTGTGGTGGAAAGAAGCTTCGGATCTTTTAAAGAGGTTTGATTTTTTGCTACAATTTTTCAATGCATTTTTTAAGTCAAGCTCCATAATACAGCAGCCCTACTTATTACTGAATTCAGGTAATTCAGTCTTACACACTCTTTCCAACACAACCAAGAAAAATGCTTATGGCTGGAATAAACTTGATATATATATATATAAAATACTGGACAAATAATTAATACAAAATTTACTAGTAACTCAGTTTCCTGTGTTGTTTTCCTTAGAGACTAAAAGGATTTACTCTTGAAATATTCTCTTTGCACTCCAAATTCATACAGAGGAAAGAGAAATAAAAAGAAAAATGAGGAAAGAAAGTGCTAAAGCAACAAGGGCCTTTTAACTCAGGCATAATATGCAGTGTATGTTACATTTCTTCTTTTATAAAATAAGTAAGATTGAAATATCCGGAAAGCTATAAATATGTTCCCACCTACACTGAGGAAGTTGCACTATTATACATGTGTCACTTGCACCATGACAGTCTGAACCACTCATAAATTTAGATTTTATTTTTAGATCCACAGACTATAAGGAGAGGTGAAGTATGGGGTGGGATGAATATTTGTCACCAAATCTACTCTCATATCCCCCAGTTCTGCTGTTTAGAAGGGGAATTTTCAATGTTTTCAATCTGTGAAAGAGCAAAGCTATTTGCAGGAGCTGCACATGCTGTTAAAATACTTTTAAGCTTCATAGATGAACTGAATTTCTCTGTTTCCTTCCACACCCCTGGGCAACCTAGTGACTGTCACTGCTGGAGAAAGACAGATTTTGCTGTCCAACAGAACCATCCATATAGGTGGAAGAAAGTAATAAGGGAGAGTTAAAGTTTCAATGGAAGAATCCCTTTGATAAGAAAAATCATGTACTGTACCAAAGCAGAAGAAATATAAGTACTTAAGAATTACGATAACATTTAAGTGAAATAAGACATCTCAGATTAACCTCTTGTAAATATTGCTAGTCATACAAACATCTGCATTCAGGAATGTGTTTTGCAGGTGTCTGCTTTGCAAAGAAAACCTCATAAACACTAGAACCCACAGCAGTACCTTGTACAGCCAGCTGAGCTGCACATGCATCCTTTCCAACACTGTTGCTGGCAGTACATGTGTAGAGTCCAGCATCCCCTTTACCAACTTTTAGGACTGTCAAGCTGGCTGTGTTTTCCACCAGTGTCATTTTGTAGTTGCCACCTGGACGAATCTCTCTGTTGTCTCTGGTCCAAGTAATCCTCATGGGAGCAGAACCAGTCACGTGACACTTAAAGGTTGCACTTTCCCCTAGCGCCACATCAATAGATACCGGCTTGACATCAAAGAAGGGAGGTTGTAGGTGTTCTGCAAGAGGAAAGCATGGCAGAGCTCACTACCAAGCCTGCCTCACCACGCCATGCCCATTGTCCTTGGCCACCATACAATGGGTAGAGTGGGAGAAAGGGTGGAGAAGTAAAAGAGCAAAGACATACAAAAGATTTTCATGACAGTGAAAAAAAGATTTTTCATGACAGTGATCTACAAACCTGTAAGGAGAAGTTTGGCACTAGAAGAGGCAGTCCCCAGAGCATTTTGGGCTGAGCAAGTATATTGGCCACAGTAATCCATACTAGTTTCTAAGATCTGTAAAGTCGCAACGTTATTTAAGAAGGCTGATTGCATGTTATCAGTGTCGTGTAAGAGAACCCCATCCTTGTACCAAGACACCTGGATAGGCTCTGAACCAGTTATGCGGCAGTCAAATGTCACTGGGGCACCAACCACCTCCTGAATGTCTTTAAGTTTTCTGGTGAATGTAGGGGGAAGTTGACGTTCTGCAAAACAATAATAACCACCACAATCAGTAGGAAGCAAACCTAGAATTAATTATCTTTGAAAGTAATAAACCCCCCTTTCTGTAGACAACAAAGAGTTCCTACAAACTACCCCACAAAAGAGTGGCTCTTGGCCCATCACCTTTAACAACAAGCAAAGCTGTGGAGGTGGCAAAGCCAATGGTATTTTCTGCTTTGCAGACATATTCTCCGATGTTGCTGTCCTCTACAGCGGAGAATGCCAGTGTTGCCACATTGTTCTTGAAGTGCATTTTGTATGCCTGTGTTGATCTGAGCTTGGTGTCATCTTTGTACCAGGACACCTTGATTTCTGGTGAACCGCTAATCTGGCATTTTAAGGTCAAAGGCTCGCCAAGCTTCACCTCCACACGGTCCAGGTGCGTGACAAAATAAGGTGGTTCTAGGGAAGGAGAGAATGTGGTGAGCAGAGGAAGGGCATCATTGGGGTGTGTTGGGGGGATCAGGGGTGATGAGTACCTAAGATGGATACAAGGCTGTGGCAAACATCCCCACCCGCCTCATTTGCCACCTCACAGGTATATTCGCCTTCATCGTTCTTTGTGCTGTTGAAGATTTCAAGAATACCAGATTTTTCAGTAGTTGTAACTGTGCAGCGTTGAGACTGAGCAATGGGCATGCCATTTCTTTTCCAAGTGACAGAGATGGGAGGGGTGCCAATGTAGCCACTTTCTAGCACAATGGACTTCCCCTGCTCCACACTGAAATCACTTAATTTCTTCACAAAGACTGCAGGCTCTGTGGGGAGGTACAAATCGATAGTAAGAGGGACAGATGTGGAAGAGCTGCAGACAGGGAGTGAATGAAGATAACTGTGCATTCATGCACACACCCAAACACACCTTTCACAAAGAGCTGTGTTGTACAGGAGGCACTGCCAGCATCATTTGTGACCACACAGGCATAGTCCCCACTCTGGCCTGGCTCCACGTTGTACAGCTGTAGCTGTGCCACAGACTCATTGAGAGAGATGGAGCAGTTGCTGTCTGGCACCAGCTCCCTGATGCCTCGGAACCAGGTCACTTTGAAGGGAGTACTGCCCTTGATGTAGCTGGTGAATGTCACATTTGATCCCGGCAAAACTTCCTGGGGATCAGGTGTCTTCACAAAAGAGGGTGGTTCTAAAGATCATGCAAAGAAGTGAAAGACGGAGAAAGATGTTAATAGAAAGGTCTCTGTGGGGAGGAAAATGAGCAGGTTTGATTTAAAAAGAAAAAATAAAGAAAACATGGGAAAAAAAAAACAACCCCAAACCAAACAAACCATGAAAAAAGAACCATAGGAAACCAGAGAAAACAAAAGAGAAGAGGGAAGAAGAATTTTGCTGAAGACGTGGCAGTATCCTTCCACTGACCTTGTACAGTCAAGAAGGCACTGCATTCATCAGATCCAGCCACGTTGGCTGCCACACATGTGTACGACCCTGTATCTGTGACATCCAGGGCATTCAACTTCAAAGCACAAACATTATCCAAGAATGAGATTTCATATTTTTCTCCACTAACAATCTCATTCCCATCTTGAAACCAAGACACAGATATGGGAGCTGTGCCAGACACTTTGCACTCCAGCAGCACAGAGGATCCCAGCACCCCATTTGTCTCCTTTAGTTTTCTTGAGAATGAGGGAGGAACAAGGCGATCTAAGTAGGACAGGGCAGAAGAACAGGAAGACAAGTGTTGAGGTTTCTTTAAAGGGAAAGAAAAGGGGAAAAAGGTACAAGCTTTCTTTAAAGACAAGAGTGAACAATAAAGACATAGAGCTGACCTGAAACATCAACTGAAGAAGTGCAGCTGCTGTCCCCCACTTCATTGTGCACCTCAAAAGTATACAAGCCCCTGTCTCCCCTGTCTGCAGAAAAGACTTTCAAAGTGGATATATTGTTGAAAAAGGTAATTTGGTATTTGCGGTCACTCTTTAGTTCTCTGCCATCTTTGTACCACTTGGTGATAAGTTCAGGTGTTCCTCCTACTTTACACTCCAAGGTAAAAGGATTGCCAGCCATTACTGTGATCGGCTCAGTCTTCTCTAAGATGACTGCTGGTTCTGAAATAGGAAGGGAGGGGTCTGTGTGTCACAGGGAAATCTACCCACAAACTTGTGAGCACAGGGTGTAAGCAGAAGGCAAAGGCTGGTGGAGCCAGCTGAGCAAGCTGTAAGACACTGTACCTACAGTGGAATAGGCTATACCCACCTAGAACCTGTAAAAAGGCAGAGCACTCCCGCATGCCAGCATCATTTTTGATCTGACAGATGTACTTTCCAACGTCACTTCCCTCAGCACTGGCAATCTCAAGAGTTGCAATGTTGTCCATAAACCACATTTGAACATTTTCACTCTCCCTAATAACTTCTCCCTTATCCTTGAGCCAGACAACAGAAATTGGTGGGGATCCTTCCACTACTGCCTGCAGGGCTGTTGGCTCCCCGATGAAGATTGCAGTGTCACTCAGCTTCTTGGCAAACCGTGGAGGTTCTGATAGCAAAAACAAGGATGCAGAGGCCAGTTAATCATATATGCTTGCTTGGAAAAGCCACAGCCAGGAGATCAATAAAAGAGGGCAGTGATGTTGATCCTCTAGCATACTAACCTTTGAATTTCACTGGGCAGGTGCAAGTGTCGCTTCCCACCTCATTCATAGCTTTGCATTGATATTCTCCAGTATCTTGAGATTCCAAATTGAGAATATGAAGACTGGCAACGGAGTGCTTTGCTGTCACCTTGAACTTCTTGCTGCTCCTGACCTGCCTCCGGTCCTTGAACCAAGCCACCTCAAAGGGTGGGGTCCCTGCTATCTCACACTGAAGGATAACATCTGAGCCTTTAAGAGTGTCCACAGGGCTTGGCACCTTGCTAAAAACAGGTGGTTCTATAAAAAAAGAATCACATCATAACGTGTGAGCTTTCTTCTCTGGGTGGGTTTCTGGATAGTAGCAGGAAGCAACATATTCAGGAAGGGAGCCTACGCTTCTATTGTAAATACATATTTAGCTTTTAAATATGCAGCCTCACCTCTAAAAAATCTCAGCACACAGAGTCCAAAGGGCAGAAAATGTGATACTTCTGCACCTGTTTGGAATCAGTGCTCAGCACCCTTCTCCAAAAGCCACTCTCCCTGCACTCTAGGGTCACATTCCATCTTACATTCCATCTTTGTAATCATGAAAGCTACAGTCAGTGAACTTAGCTACACAGCCTCCTCTTCCTTCTTAAATTTCTTTCCTGTCAGTATCACTGTGTATAAAAAGGAGGCAGAGGGATGGCTGAAAAGTAGTCCCAGCTCCCTCATCGTGGCTGGTACTCCATCTAATCCATGCTTCCATTGTTATCTGAAAAGCTTGCCTTGTTCAGCCTGCAACTGACTTAAATGGGGAGACAAGAGAATGACTGCACAATGCTGAACACCCACCACTACTTCCTGCCTGATCTCTGCTGCTTAAACACAGCAGCATTTAAATGCAAGAGCAGCTGGAAAGACACTGGCCCAGCAGCCACCAGCTGCTGCAGCAGTAGTGGGATCTGCAGCTGGGAGCAGGCCTGGCAGCCAGGGATTCTGGTGGAGCGTGGAGCCATGTGCTAACCTTTCACTGTGACTGAAGTGCTGCAGCTGGCTGTGCCAGCAGAGTTGTGGGCTTCACAGATGTAATCCCCAGCATCTTCAGTGCTGGCACCCAAGATGGTCAGCGTTGCCATGGAGTCTACAAAGGACATGTGCAGCCTGTCGCTTGCCTGGAGTGCCTGATCATTTTTGTACCACACGATTCTGATCTCTGGTGTGCCACTGATTTTACATTCAAGCTGAACTGTGTCCCCCTGCTTCACAAACCGCAAAGCTTCAGGCTTCTTGATGAACTTGGGAGGTTCTGCAGAACAGAATAAGTATGTAGAGAATGACAACATACCTGTTTGGCACGTGAAATCTAGTGCTGAGCAAGAGTTCTGGGAGGTACAAGAGTACTACAGCACAAAAATAAAATTGTTACAGAAATTGGCTGCATCCCCAACCAGACTTTTTTATCAAGGAAATACAGAAGATGAAGAAAAGAAGGCAAAGACAACAACTGAAACTATGTTCTGCCAGCTTTGGACCCTGCTGCATGAAACAGTTGAAGATGTAAAAGATACACAAAGGATGGTTGCTCCACCCAATCAAAATTTTGTTGTTACCTTTGGGTGGTAACAATTAAGAGGGCTCCCAGGCCAACATGAAAGACTTGACAAGCCCCTCATCCCTGGGAGCAACAGAAACACGGTAGGTATTGTTTTACTTGCTTATACATCTTTAAAGTATGTTTCTGCATGAAGAAATTAAGTGATTCATAGTCTAGATTAAACCAACAATTCAGAACTCCAACTGAAATCTTTAGCAAATTCAAAAGAATCACCTATGCAGGCCAAAAAATGCAAAGTAGAGCTGTATTTGCTAATTTTCCATATAGCAATTGCTATGAATGGCTTCCACAGTGACTATAGTTTAACTGTTAAAGTAAAAAGCAGTAAGAGTGCAATTGTCCATACAAACAAGTTCACAGAGGTACCTTTCTCCTTGGAGATTTTGCAGGCACACGAGACTTCTGCAGTTACACAGTATGATGGAAGAAGGTCATTACATGACTTATGTCTGCAGTCTGGAAAGCTACTTTCTATGTATTTCTAAACTAGAAATGGTATAAGATCAAAGACAAAGAGATCTCTTTACCCAAGAAAAAGAAAATGCAAAAACAAAGGTGACTTAATACCTTTGACACTGAGTTGGGCTGAGCAGAAGTCTTTCCCAGCTTCATTACTAGCTTGGCAAGTATATTGGCCAGAGTCTCCTTTACCCACTCTGAGCACTCGAAGGTGAGCTGTGTTGGCTGTGAATGTAATATTGAAATTCCCACCAGTTCGGATCTCCCGGCCATCCTTGGACCACGTTATGTGTATGGGCTGGGCTCCCGTAACATGACATTCAAAATCAGCACTTTCCCCAAAAGGCACATCAATAGATTCTGGTTTGATGTCGAAGACAGGTGCTTGCTTGGGTTCTAGAAACACAAGAAAACTATGTAATACTCATACTTCAGAAAAAAGCTAATCCAACACACAGATACCATTGCATGCATGAAATAAGAGGGAGGAGCCTGTGATCCAAGTAAAAGTTTTACAAGCCAACACACCTGCCACTGTGAGCCTAGCGCTTGAGGTGGCAGTGCCCACAGAATTGGTGGCTGTGCAGGAGTATTGCCCAGTATGATTCATCTCAGTTCGCACCAGTTGCAGCACTGCAACGTTATCTACAAAGGATGTGTGCACATTGTGGTCATCCTTTAGCAGCACACCATCTTTGTGCCAAGTGACAGTAATGGGCTCTGAGCCATTGAGCCGACACATAAGCTTAAGGGGTAAACCAGCAGGGTGCTCGATGTCCTTTAATTTTCTTGCAAAGGAAGGTGGTTGTTTGCGTTCTGGAAGAAAGCAAGTAAAGGATAAATACACACCAGGAAGCAAATTTTTTAATAGTTTTGCAAGAGAAAAAGAGTTTTAGAAAGCTAATATAAAATCGTCACCTTGAACTGTTAAGAGAGCCTTTGTAGATGCAGTTCCTACACTGTTTTCTGCCTTGCAGGTATATTCTCCACTGTCGTTGCTAGCCACTTTGTTGAAAATAAGTGAAGCAACATTGTCTTTAAAGAACACTTTATACTCAGGGGTAGACCTGAGTTTTGTATCACCTTTGTACCAAGACACAGTAATTTCTGGTGTTCCAGCAACGTGGCACTGCAAAGTTGTGTAAGACCCAACTGACACCTCAAGAGGTTCCAAGTGTGTAACAAAGTAGGGAGGTTCTAAAAAAAGAGAAGCAATTAGACAGGCTTATTGTGTGCCAAATTTTGGAAAGCATACACCTGAAAAAAAAGGCAAGGAAAAGAAGCAAAGGGAGCACACACCTAGGGTAGAGACTACAGCCTCACAAACATCTCTTCCTGCCTCATTTTCAACATGGCAAGTATATTCTCCTGCATCTTCTTTGGTGCTGTCAAGTATTTCCAGGATGCAGGATTTCTCTGTGGTGGTGATGCTACACTTCTGAGATTGTGTGATGGTGTGGCCATTCTTCTTCCATGTTACAGAGATGGGCAGACTGCCTGTGTAAGTGCCCTCAAGGATGATGGGCTTGCCAGGCTCCACATACTGATCACTGAGTTTCTTCACAAAGACAGCTGGCTCTAATGAAAGGTAAGTCACAAATGTTGAGCACAATATGCCAAATGGAGAGAAGGAAAAAATAATTTAAGGTAAATGGAGAGACATCATCTTTACAAACCTTTTACTGTAAGGTGTGTTGTACAATTTACCCTGCCAGCATCATTAGTCACTAGACAAGTGTACTCTCCACTTTGGGCAGGAGTTACATCAAATAACTCAAGCTCCACAACGGACTCCTCCAAGTAGATATTGCATTTGTCCCCTGGCACAAGTTCATTGGCCCCTCTAAACCAGTTAACCTTAAAAGGAGGGGTTCCTCTGACAACACACGTGAAAGTGATGCTTGTGCCAGGCAATACATCCAGAGGCTCTGGGGTCCTCTCAAAAGAAGGTGGCTCTAAATACACAAAAGAAAAAGATAGATGAGACAAATTGCTGCAGCATAGCTCTGGTATTTCCACACATCTACTGAAGATAAAGAGCAAAATCTTTATTTTTCTGTCAATAATTTTCCCCAAGAATATTTACCAAAGATAATTTCAAGACAGAAAGAGAAAAGAATAGCTCAGAGGGCTTCCTGACCATCACATACCCACCTTGTACAGTCAACACAGCACTGCACTCATCTGAGCCAGCCGTGTTGGTAGCTTTGCAGGTGTAAGTGCCAGTATCTGAGTGGCTCAGTGAATTAACTTCTAAAACACATAGGTTATCTGAAAAGGAGATCTGATGTTTTTCTCCACTGACTAGCTTAAGTCCATTATGGAACCAGGCAACAGAAATAGGAGGTGAACCTGACACTTTACATTCCAACAGTGCTGAGGAACCCAGAACACATGGGGTTTCCTTTAGTTTTCTTGTGAAAGAAGGAGGAATGATTCGATCTGCATAAGAAAACATAATAAATCCATGGTTAGAGAGAAAATATGTAAAGGAATGGAAAAAAGGACAGAGGATATGGCCAAACAAAAGCTTTTATAAAAGATAGAAGACAAGCTACCCAACCAACCTAAAACATCAACCGATGCCGTACAACTGCTTTTCCCCACGTCGTTTTGCACAGCGAAAGTGTACAATCCACCATCTTCCTTTTCTGCATCCATAATTTTAAGTGTAGATACATTATTGAGGAAAGTGATTCTGTATTTTTGGCTGCTGGTCAGTTCTTTGCCATCCTTGAACCACCCAGTGGAAAGCTGTGGTGTGCCTGCTACTTTGCATTCCAAAGTACAGGCATCTCCTATAGTAACTTTCATTGGCTCTGCTTTCTCTACAATGACTGCAGGCTCTGGAAGGAGAGATGGGTAACATATATCGTTAAAACAGGGGTTGATTAGTATTAGCTGTAAGTATTATAGCAGTATGAGATGTGGTTTGCACATTTGCCACTAAGGATTTTGATTTGTTGGGGTGTGGAGTTTTTTACAGCTTTTTTTTCCATCCTTTCTGTTACTGTAAACTGCAAATTTCAGATGTTTTCCAAAATTAAGTAAAAATATTTTAAAATATTTAAAATAATTTTAAAGTATATTTTCATTTAAAATATAAAATATTTTCATCTCTCTCTCTGAGCAGGCATGAGCAGAATACATGACACTAATAGAGAGCAGTTCCTTTCAACCCTGTTGCTGGACAGCTGGAAATATGGAACCTCACTTCTGCTTGCTGGGAAAGAAGG
>WEIU01016786.1:19681-40888 GCA_013389925.1 Aegithalos caudatus | reverse complement strand
AAAAAAAGAACCAAAAACCAAAAGAAGGAAGATTTTTCTCAAGAATGTGACTGGCAGCAACAAGAAGGACAGACCTTTAACAACCACTTCGGTGGTGCAACTGTCACTTCCAACCTCGTTGACAGCTTCACATGAGTAGGTCCCAGTGTCATCAACTTTCATTTCCAAAATATCTAACACAGCCACAGAATTGACAAAGGACATCCTGTGCGTATTACTTTCATGGATTTCCTTATTGTTCTTGAACCAAGTAACCTGGATTTCAGGAGACCCTTTGATTTTGCATTGAAGGCGTGCAGAGTCTCCTGGGGTCAGTAAATAAGATGGATCGACCTTCTTCACAAAGGATGGTGGTTCTAAAAATGGGAAGAAAAGGGAAGAGAGGGGAAGAGATGGTAAAAAGGGGAAGAAGGGGAAGAGGAAAGAGTAGGAAAGGGGAAAAAAAAGGGAGAAAGGAAAGAAAGCTGAAATACAAAGCTTTGAAAGATTGCTTCCCAGAGTAAGAACAAAATACAACTTGAAAGGAGATCAGCATAATCTTTTCTGAGCTGCAGCTTCTGTGGGTTTTGCTTTCTCTCTTCATCCATTCCTACCTTGTAGGCAGGAACAATTCTTGATTTTCTCTGGTGAAAGAAATATTGAAGTAACGCACTGTGCACTGTAGGGCAGCAGGGGAAAAGACTTTACAGGGAATGGTCCAAGATCATGGCAGGTCTGAGAAGAATTCACAATGTAATTTCAGCCCAAAGAGGTCTTTTGCCTGTGAAAGAAGAAATGGGAAACCCAAGAGGACAGAAGGTAAAGGGGGCATAGAGCTATCTTACCTCTGACTGTGACGCTGGCAGAAGAGGAGCTGCTTCCTGCCTCATTTGAAGCAGTACACACATAGTGGCCTGAGTCCTTGAGCTTAGCCAGAGGAATCTCAAGTGAGGCTATTTTGTCTTCAAAGTAAATCTTATAATCTTTGCCTGGAGGGATTTTGTTTCCATCCTTTGTCCACCCTACAGTTACTTTCCTGTCTTCATCTACCTGACATTCAAGGCGTATTTTTTTATTAACTGCTGACTGTACTGACTGCAAATCTTTAATGAAGTGGGGCTTGTCTATAATGACCATTTCAGTCTGGCAAATATCAGCCCCAAACTTGTTGGAAGCTTTGCAAGTGTAAACCCCTCTGTCACTAGCAGTAAGAGGAGAAATTTCTAAAACATGTTTATTTTCCACTTTCGAGATCTTGTGGTGGTCTGATGGTGAAATAGTTGTTCCATCTTTCTGCCAGGTGATGTCGATGATTGGAGTGCCCGAAACAGTACACAGGAACTTGGCACTTTTGCCAACAAAAGTAGTAATAGGTTCAGGTCTGGTAAGAAATGTTGGTGGAAATGCCTCTGCAAAACAAAGGAGTTCAATGTTATCAAGAGGTAAGGAACAGCCACATGTGCCAGGGACCGAGGGCAAGAGAGGCCAGCTTGGCACTGGACACTCTTAAGCAAAAGAAAACAGCAGCGAATGAGATAAGAGTTGTTAAAGATGATAAATTTTGGCTTTTGGTTTTGTATTTCTTCAGTCTATGTATTGCTCCAGAGCTTGAAAGCATTTTGAATCTCTGAAGCAATGTACAAACTAAAGGAAAATAAACAAAAAGCCAGAAATCCCTCCCCCAAGGCTGACTGTTCTCTCAAGATGGGCAAGTTTGCATGCATTTCACTGTTCATGTACTTTCTTCTAGTCTCTAGACCTAGCACTTATCAAAGACCACAGAAGAAGTCCTCCCAGAAAGAGAAAAGTCAGAGTAAAAAAAGTCATCGTACAAGAAACACCAAAAGATGTTTTTGTTTGTTTTGTTTTTGTTTTTTTTTTTTTTTCTTTTAAGAAAAAAACCTGCTGTATAGCTCTCAATAGACAAAAAGTTTGCAAATTGAAACCCTTTAAACCTTCTGTTGTTTAAGAAGATCTGTTTCCCCAGTCACAGAGTTCCCCTTTGGCCATGGCACAAAGATGCTCAGGTATGCAGGTCTGCATAACTTGCGTCGCAAGTATAGTTACAGGATAAATTTGGGGTGCTAGGATAAGCATCCAGTGACAATTACACCAAGAAATCTGATTTAAAAGTGTTTCTTGTGGTCTGGAAGTTAAATAAACCTTCTTTAAGAATGTATTCACAAAGCAATCCCATGCTGTTTCCTCCCGCTCTCTTTCCCCTTTCTTTCTTTCCCTCTGAAACTTTTTCACACTGATTCCCTTCTCTTCACACAGAAAGTACCTAAAAGCAGCATTCTCAAAACTTGTTCCTTTTCTATGCTTGTGCCTGCCACAAATAGGTATGGATTATGTATTACAATGGCAACCAAGAGCCCTACCATAAACATGTGCAAGTATAGCAGTGAAAGCATTACAATACACCAAGATATTTTATGGAAAAAAAGAAGTATTTCAAAGTCTGTACTTACCAGTTACTGTTAAAACAGCTGTAGAGCTTACACTGCCATGCTGGTTGGAAGCCTTACAGCTATATTCCCCACAGTCAACAACTTGAGGCCTTGGGATCTCCAGTGTGGAGAGGTAGTTGGAGGTGCGAATGGAGTATTTGTCCCCATCATATATCTCTCTTCCGGCTTTGTACCACTGGAACTTGACATTGGGAGCCATCTCTACCTCACAGGTAAACTTGGCCACATGATTTACAGCCACTTCCAAGGGTTCAAGCCTTCTCCTCAGGATCGGTGCAACTGAAATTAGAAGCAGAGAGTAACTCAAAACTCTGCCTGCTGATATTCTGAAATTAAGTGATTGACTGACTGAAAAAAAAACAAACCAAAAAAGGTGACATACTTGCAATTCACATAAAGTGACTGTAAATGAAAAAAACATCTGTAAGAAATGAAAGCAGTACTAGGCTCAGTGGACAGACAGTCTTACAGTGCATAATGACATCAGGAAAGAGTGGTGATCCTGGAAAAAAACAAAGTGAAATAGCAATGCCTAGAAATAGCAATAGAAATAGCAATAAGATATAAATATATAGTAGCACCTCCTGGAGTTGTGAGAAATTATGGTGTGAATGAGAAATGGTGGTGAATTTGTGCAATGACTCTAAGGAGTGAGAGAGGGTGAAGCAGTGAGAAAAATGGGAAGAGCAGGTTCACTTCTCAGGCAAGAATAGGAGAAATGGTCAGGGTTGAGATACAGCTTTGTCCTGACCACGCTAGTGCAATGAAACAACAAAGTTCCTGACCAAAGACTAGGGTAATAGAAGTTAGAGGCCTTGCAATGTGGTAAAAAGAACCATCAATCCAGAGAGAGGGGGGGCCCTCTGATTAGTGGCATGATGGTATTAATATTGTATCTCTGTCCAAAAATACACATAGTAGGGGAGGTTCATTAGTAGAGCAGTGCATTAAAAAGATTATTTTATCCCCATAATCCAACCTCTTTTAACAACTGTGAGTTTTGCTGCTATTGCTCTTTTTCCACCTTGATTCAGCGCCTCACAGGTGTACTCTCCTTGGTGAATCTCCCCACACACTTTGCTTATTATTAGTGTGTATGTGTCCTTATCTTGCAAACACTTGAATTTGTTGCCTGAAGAGACAAGTTTACTGTCAAAGTACCAGTTCACCACTCTGACATTTGTTATGACAGACACCAGCCTGACACCCTCCTGTTCCTCCACAACAGTGTCAACCAGTTTGCTGTGTATGATGGGATAACTTCCTTTGCTCAGCTCATCGTCTTGCTTTTCAGCTCTAGTTTCCAGACCCTCTCTGCCCTCTTCCTCACACTTTTCTTCCCTTTTCTCTTTTGTTTTCAGTATTTCTGTGGGTGTCTCAGACAGAGATGCAGAGGCTACATTAGCAGTGGCTGTAGCTGCACCCACATCCTTGATTTGACCATGCTCATTCATAATATTTATTACTTGTGCAGACAAAGGGTGTTCCAGTGCTATTTTTGCCTCCATAGTCCTCTCAGCCTGCTGGGGCTCCAGCTAAAAGATTTCATCGCAGGATTTTCCTGAGAGAAGTGGACTGGCAGAGAATGGCAGTGCTTTGGATTTTTCACCAGTCAGGGGACAGTTATCTTTACAAAGAAAGGAATAGAAAACTTCTCTCAAGACTGTTTTCTGGTCAGCTGTCTGAATGTTGACTTGTGCCAAGGCGACTTAAATTTCTATGGGACTTCATCCTCCTGCGGTCACAACATACATGCACAAGGTATGTGTACTCTCCTTGGTGATGTTTATTGCCTGTACTTTAACATCTCCCTTATCAGCCAACCATTCTGAAAACAAGAGATTTTTCTCACTTACTACTGCAGCTTTCAGTGCATTTCTGATTTGAGACTTTATGCCTAAGCTGCAGCTCTTGGGGACCGGAGCAGTGAGCTCACTGTCTTTGTTGAGGACTTGGTTTGGCTGAAGCTCATGAGAGTACATTGTTTCTTGGGATTGTTTCTCTGCCCTCTGCTTAAATGGCATGTAAAGATCAATGTGTTCTTCGTCTATGGACTGGTTTTCTTCCAGCAGCAAGAGAAATCTCACAGCCTGTCTCATGTATTCTTGCAGCAAAATCTTTCTTTGCCCTTTCTAGGAAAGAAATGTTCTCCAAAGGGACAGCTTGGCCCCCATTGAAGGCCAATTCAGAGAGAAATCTGGGTTCAGCCTTCAGCTCACCTTGTGCTATCTGAAAGCCCTCAAGGATCTGGATTTGGCCACCATTCATGGCATGGCTCTCAGTGGTGCTTGACACCTGTAGAAGGGTTTGGGAAGCCTGTCTTCAGAGCAGCCAGTTGCTCTGTTGCCTTGGGGATGACTTTCTCTCTGGGCATCAGCATCTGTGCAGCTACATTCCCAAGGCAGCCTGGAGGTTGTGCCTCCATCACTGCTGCAGGCACCACACCCTGGGGGCCAGCAGGGAGGGTTTCCAGAGGCTCTGCCAGAAGCCCTCTGCTCTCTTGTATTGTGGCCACCTGGGTAAGCATCTCTCCAGCACTCTGTGCTGCCAGGCAAGTTGGTGGCAGGCCAGGCAAGACGTCCTCCCTGGGCAGCAGGTACACTGCCTCGCTCACCTGGAGCTGAAGGAGGGTTGAAGGCTCTCTCATGGGCTCAAGACTGGGTGATTCTTCTATTGCAGGAAGCTAACCAGCAACCTCATAGAAACGGGGCCTTTGGTCCTCTGCCACTGCAGAATGCTGCAAGGCCAGGCTCTGCCTGCACACAGCACTCTCCTTGGACAGCACAAGGAGCTCAGCAGAGCACCTGGCCTCACCCAGGGCACTCACAGCCGTGCACATGTAGAGCCCAGTGTCCTCCTCCAGGCAGTCCCACACGGTCAGAGAGCCCGAGACGTCTGGGAGGTGAGCCATGGAGTGACGTGCATCAGGGAAGGGCTGCTGGCTCCCCTTGGACCACAGCACACTGGGGCATGGCTTCCCCACCACTGGGTACTCAAAGACTGCTGTGAAGCCAGGCACACACTGCACATTGTCAGGCTCCCTGGCAAAGCAAGGGAATCCTGGCTTCCTCTGCACACATGGAGCAGAGCGCTGCAGCTGGCCTCACCGTGTACATTCCTGGCCACGCATGCATACTCACCCTCATCCTGCACACCTACATATGGGAGGATGAGGCTGTGGTCATTGCCAGCAAATGCTAACTTACAGTCCATGCACGGGGTTAGCTTTTTACTGTTTAAAAAACCACTGGATTTTGGGTGTGGGGCTGCCAGTAACAGTAACAGAGAGCCTAGCTACATTTCCCTGCCAGACTTCAACATCTGAGACCTCTTTGAGGAAACCAGGGGCTTTGCCCTCTTCCTCATTTTTTATCTTTGCTTTGCTGAAATAAACTGGTTTTCCAGGCTCAAATTCAAGTATTTTCTCTCTATCAGGAAACTGAAGGCTGCTGCTGTAGCCTTCATTTCTTCCTTCCTCAGAAGAAGCAATAAGAGACCTAATGATGTCTGTATGGAAAAAAATTGTTTAGTTTTACTAGAATATTTATGACAACACTCAGAGATAGAAATACACAGTGTTAGGGCAACTATTTTCCTATAGTTGGAGGCTTTCTCAACATTATACAGCAGCTAGCAATGAACAGGAGGTTTGTGTTGTCCCCTTGCTGTCACACCTGCCAAAATGAGTAAGACATGCTGTGTTGTCAGGTTGCTTAAGATTTTCCTATCTTGATCAGGATGGGTGTGTCTTTAAACCTGACATCACAGTATGGGTTAGGAATATCCCTTCAGGGTGCACTGTGGAAGTAACAATCAAGCAACATTGGTGCATTTCACAAATATAATTAAAGTGGTATGTGTCATACATATTTGTACGTACATCTATGCAAATAAGTACAGCAGAATAGTGCTAAGACCCTGATATAATTCAAAACACCAACAAAAAAAAAGCAGAATGCCATAATTAGGATTGAATCCCCACCCTCCCAAACCAACCAACAAATCCACAATCTTTTCAACACACTAACCTTTCTTCTGATGCATAGTTCATCTCTTTAAACTCTATCTTTTGCCTAGCACACCAAAAGATTACCTCTACCTTATCAGCTTTGTCATGGTTTCATCATTAGACCCTTAAGTTTACAGCATCATTATTACAAACATCACAGGTTTAAAGCCTTGACTAAATATAATTTATTTAAATCTCAGCTTTTGAGCTCCTCCCTGACAAGATGTGGCATGTTAAAACTCCCACAATGTCAGAGAAAAAGAGAACAGACATTTAAGATTTTTTGTTTTCTTGCCTTTGTGAAATTATAGATATATATGGTTGACAACTTCAGTTCCAGCAATACTTCCAGCAATACTTCCAGCAATACAAAAAAAAAACAAAAACTAGAGGAAGCAGAGGTCAAGAACATCTCTTCAGATGTTTGACAATAGAAACACCACTGAAATATGAAATTTCAGGAGCGTAACAATTAATGAAAAGCACAATGCAAGGAAAACCTTTGGAAATCAAATACTGTTTTCCTCACTGAATCAAGTTTACTCAGTCAAGACCCAGAATATTTGATGCTGGAAAGACCTAAGAGTTTAAAAAATAAGAATTAAAGTGTGAGGGGATTAATGCCTCTAGGCACTGAAATGGTGAACCTTCATAAGCTTCTCAATTACAATGTCTTCAATTTTAAAACTTATTGAGAGATAAGAATTTTTGCTGCACTCCAACAACAAATATAAAAAAGAACAGACTGTCACCCAATTCTTTCTCATTGGTTTTAGTAATTATTAGTCTTGCCACAAATGCCATCATATAAATGACATAGCACAGTGCATGCAATGATTAACTGCAGAGAAGAAATGCTTAAGTTAAAAAAAAAGATTACAGCAGTCCTTCAGCATTACTTACCAACCTTGTTAAAACAGTAATGAACTGCAAGTAAATTTGAGACTGGATGGCAGAATTGGGCCAATAAACACAAAAATAAAAAATATAAAAATTTCAGAGTGAAACTGTTGTTAACACAGTAGAATGCTTTATACACATGAGCATGGCAAAAATTAATGCACTTTTGTGTGTTCCTGTTATGAGAGAAAAAACTAATCAGATACTTCTTCATATTTTAGATATGTTTGTAAAATAAATAAAGTACAAGAAGCGATGGACTTAAATAATTTCATATTTATTTCACAAATTAACCATACATGTTAACATTCAATACACATTGATGACAAACAGACGTATTTAATTCTTTTTTAAAGATACTTGTTTTGTAGAAATGAAGACAACATTAATTCTGAAAATAAAATTGTGAGCTTTTTGATTCTTATGAAAACACAAAATTTTGAAAAGTGATAGTCAAGCTATACCAGTTGTTCCAGACTAAGTTAATTCAAACCTAGGATTACTCTAGATTTATAAATTGTAGCTTAGGTGAACCAGGTGCTCCTGGCTAATGTATGAAACTTAAACCAAGACTTATAAATTTATATAAACCACAACCACCACTATATGGGTAGAGATAAAGATGCTTGGCCATTTATTTCAGATGTGAATATGAACTTGGACCTGTGTGGCTTATGGCTCCAAAACCAAGTTATGGGCTGCTTTCTGCTAAAAATATTCAGATTTACATGCAAAATAAACACACTTCACTATTGCGCAAGAACTAATCAAAGGGCCTCTGACCTCTTTGACTTTGGAACTAAAAGACCCCTCACGTCACAGCTGACATAGGTCAGACAATTCATACCAACCACCCTAATGACCTCTGCTGTCTAATGAATCAGTTTGTGCTACACATCTACACAAGGAATGGATTAAGGACACATCATGGACCAACTCTTTCCCAGCACAACACTGGGTCAGACAGTCATGCTTCTCTTTCCTACCACCATTACCTGTCAGAAAGGACAATTAGTTCTGCCTTTTAACAAATCTTAAGAATTTAACAAGGGGTTAGGACTGAGAAGACACTGAAGTGATACATTTGCATTAGTCTAAACACTTCAGTCATTTGGCCCAGGCACTGGGTCATTAGAACTTGCCACTCCTGACTTTAAATTTATATCAGAAAACACAAGGGGGCAAAGTGAATCTTTTGATCAAAAATTACTGTCCCAGGTGTGTGATGGGATAGTCTTAGAAGATAAGAGATCTTTTGAGACATGGTGGTCTCACTGTGAGGACACATTGAACTCAGAAATAAGAAATTGTATGAATGTTACTGAACATACTATAGGAGTAGTTTTTATGCTTAAAATCATCATTCTGCTTAAAGCTGTTTGCAAGGCAACTGACAGAAATTTGTAAATAACTGGAAGAATCTCATTAACAGGTAAACAAAGTAAAACTAATATTTGCTTAGGGATCTTGAACTCAAGATCTCACCCTTACATATAAGTGACTGGAAAGCTGGTATGTACATTACAGAGTCATTTAGTTTCTGAGAAATATTAATTAATAACTTCCTTCCATTTAGAATTTTTCTTAATTTATCATTGTTTATTTAAGATAGATTTAAGTCTGATTTAATTATGTCAGATATTGCTGATTCCTCCTAAATATTAGCATTACTTTAAATATGAAAATATATATTCACATTGAGAACATTAATGTAAAAATCTCCTGTGCTGAGAAAGTGCCACGTATAACAACTGAATATATTCCCCTTATTTCTGGTCATCTCAATACATAGCACACTTAACTGTTCTTAATAACAAAAAAAAAGAGAGAAAGAAAAAAAGAATATGTAGAAATGTAGTTCTAATGTGAAACAAGAATACTACATTAAAATATCTTACTTTTTTACTACTATGCATTTTTTACGAATGACACTGGAATACAGGGACAACCAAAATTATTTTAATGAATTTACAGTAACATAATTTGTTATTATTATGCTCCCTTTCTCCTTTCCCTTTAACTCTTAAAAATACAGTACAAAATACGCTTTCATGTTTATTACTTGGTAATAGAGAAGAAAATCCTGTCCAGTTTCTACTAATGCAAAATTTTCATTTTTCTTCCCATTGCTCTGCTTTTCTTTGTAACAGCATAATTTCATTGACTTAAAAAAGGCATTTAATTCCTTGAGTCAGTAGAAAGAGGCTCATAAATGTAAGAATTTTGCAGTGATAGAAACCATAAACAGGATTTGAATCATGTTCTGACACAACATTGTGAGAAGGGGAAATACCAATTTATGGAGTTCTTTAACAGAACTATACCCAAACTAAACAGCAAGCATAAGTTAGAGTTTCATACCTCTAGGTTACAAGAAAAAGGTGGTGTCTACATTTTCAGGTGATTTCTATCACCTGTATAAAACAATAGTGATTGCACTGTTACAGACACACAGGTAAATGTACATTATACAAAATAAAATTAGTCCTACGCAAATGATGTCTATTAAAATATCTTTACAAGAATGAGCAAGGAGCGTAGGAGGAGCCTGAAATATCCCTCAGTGCAGAAAGTGTGCACAAAATCTATGCATGGATTAAATCTCACTTAAATTCCCCAAAGGCAAATCTAAGTGAAACACAAATATGCCCACAGAGTGGTTTTCATCCTTAAAGAGATGAAAACAATGCCCCTAAACTGAGTGCTGCATTTTTTCCTGCAGTGAACAACATCATAAAAACACTTAGTATTTCAAGACAGACTCTGAAATAAATTATGGAAATTTAGTATAACGTTAACACAGCACGAGTCTCAGCAGTTCCTGCCCTGTTAGTGGCTATACATTTGTACTGCCCACTGTCACTTTGCATCAGGTTTTCTATGGTAAGACTGTGCAAGCCATTCTGCTCTTCCTGTGCACAGTACCTATCCCCTTCCAGCAAGACCCCATCCTTGTACCAGCGGACACTTGGAGAGGGGGAACCAGTCACGAGACACTGGAAGCACGCTGAGGCACCCACAAATGTACTGTAGTCAGAAATGAGCCTCACAAATCTGGGAGGAACTTCTGTGACCTGGAACTCAAAGCTGCAGCTCTCTGAGTCCTCTGCCCTAAACTCAACTCGTTCATCTTCAGATGGCTCTGCAAACACATCAAAACTAATGTTGACACGCTTCTCCCCTTCCACTTCCTGCTCTTCTTGAGTCACTGCAAGCAGTTGGATTGCTTTTTCTGAGTCGTCTTTGTGTGGCTCAAACTCAAATTCCAGCTCTATTTCTGACTGGTCACCTGGGTTCACAATCTTACTCAAAAGCAAGTCGCCCTTCTGGGGCCTGTGTGGTTCACAGCCTGTGACTGTCTCACTGCTCATTGCGTTTGCTTCCTGCTGAGCCATGACCACAAGGGAGCCTCTGCATGTTGCTTCTCCCAGCCTATTCCTTGCCTGACAGCGATACAAGCCACTATCAGAAGGTCCTACAGTTTGGACCTTCAGACTGTGAAGTCCCTCCTTCTGACTCACAGCATACTTCCCTGTGCCAGGTGTCACACACGTGTCACCTCTGAACCACTGAACTAGTGGGACAGGAGTACCTGTTACAACACACTCAAAAACTGCATCCAAGCCTTCTGTCGCCTTGATATCTGTAATGGGCACAGCGAAGCGTGGAGGCATTTCAGTTACTTGGAAATCAATTTTTATATCCTCATTCTCCCCTGCTGCCAAGCCTGCAGCTTGTTCTAACAAGGCAAGTGGAAGTACATCCAGGGAAACCACCATACTCTTCTTATCTGGGCTAAACTCAGGACTGGTTATGATTTTGACCTGCTTCTCAAACTCCTTCACTTCATTTTCATCCAGCTCCACTTCCAGGAGAATTTCCTGTGGTGAAGGAGACCTTGAAGATGTGTTTTGCTCCATGTCAAAGTGTATAACATGCTGGTGGGTGACAGGGGGTGGCAGTGCCAGTGACCGCCCATCTTCAGGCAAAATTTCCACCTCTGCAATACTTTTAGCTTCTCCGACAATGTTTACTGCATGGCACAAATACTGTCCTTCATCAGCTTTCTGGACATTAGTGATTTCTAGAACATATTTGTCCCCATCCTTCTCTATTTGCACTCTCTCATCCAGCTCCAGCAGAGACTTATTATGATACCACTTCACTCCTGGCTTGGGCACACCCACCACCTCGGCCACAAATGTCAGCGTGCTGCCCTCATACAACCTCGTCCTGCTCAATGCCTTGAGGAATGCTGGTGGCATGTCCCTGCCTGAGGGCTCCAGGGCTTCACAGGGGGTCATAAACCCATTTGCCTGGGGCTGGTCTGGAGGCTGATGTCTCCTCTCACAGAAGGGCAGCATGGTCAGTGCATCCATGTACTCCCCAGTCGGTGTCCGGTAGCGCTCTGGTGGCGTGCTGTCCCCCGATGCAGAGTAGGGTCCCTCAAAGGGTGTAAAATACAGCTCTGAGGGTGTGTTGCATTTTGAACCCTCGAAAGGTGTGGAGTAGTGCTCAGGGGCCATGCTGTACACTGAGCCCTCGGATGGTGTGGAGTAGCGCTCAGGTGGTGTGCTGTACCCTGAGCCCTCAGATGGTGTGGAGTAGCGCTCGGGTGTGCTGAGTGGCGTGTGGTAGGATGCTGATGAAGCAGTTTCAAAGATTTCCACGGAGGAGGGAGGTGTGTAGAAGCGGTCTGAATCAGGTGACTCCTCTCTGCTCCCACTCTCCAGCTCTATAGACATTTCTGACTCAGGAGAGAAGGGCCGGGCAAGTTCCTGATGGTTGTTGTAATAATCATAAACCATGCTGAAGGTAACCTCCTCCACTTCCAGTGAAGTTATAGTTTCTTGCTGCTCCTTCTGAACTGTGCCTTTGAGAGTGGGAGTTTCATATATCCCAGTGGATCTTAAATAATTGGCCAAGGACAAATCGGGCTCCAGCTCTGAGACTTGAACAGCACTGGGCTCTGGACCTGCAGAAGTATCCTCCCACATTTCTTCTCCATCCAGGCTATTCTCAGAGGCTTCCTCAGTGGGAGTCTTCTTCTTGTCCCAAGACTCTTTCCTTTGCTCCTTCTGTGCTACAGGATCATCCATTACTAACCCAAGTATGAGTTTCCCAAAAGAGAAGCCCTTGGTTGTGTTTGGTTCCTTCTGGATGTCACTGATCTCCTCAGGGGAATCTGTGCTTCTCATGCCTGGCTCAAAGACTTTCTCTGTCCCAGAACCACCATCTCCCTCAGCCTGATGCCCAACCTGGGGTTTCTTTTCATGTGCAGCTTTTTTCAAGTCCACAATGAAGCTGTCACTCTGGGAGTCTGTGGTCTCCAGCCATTCCCCACTCTCCCACACATGTGTTTCTTGAACTCCTCTCTGGAAACCTGGTGTGGGCTCCTCTAGAAATTCACTAATTTTTTCCTGAAGTGAGTCCTCTCCACAGACACTCCTCTTTGACTCTTGAACTTCTTCAGCAGAATGGCCCTCTTCAGCAGACATCACGATGCTGCCAAGGTCTCCGTTAGGAGTTTGCAAATCAACTGTTGTGATTTCTCTTGGCTGTTCCTCTTCCTGGGCATCAACCTCCTCCTGCTGCATCCTGTAGCTCTGACGCAGTTCCTCACTCAGAGACATCCCTTCCTCATGCACATCACATTGGTGCACAGGGGAGATGATCCCAGTAATGACCTCCACACTTTCCAGTGCTGTGGGATTTTGTGCCTGTTCTGTGTACACAGTCTCTGCAGCTGGGAAAGGCTCTGCAAACTTCTTCAGATCAAATATGATCTCGGTGTCAGGCTCAGATGGCAGCAGCTGCTCTCTGAAATGCACTTCTTCCAGATGAGCTTCAGCTTCCTCGGTAAAAACCTGACCTGAGTTTTCTATGTCAGGAGTGGGGATTAGATACAAAGAAGGGCTGCACGCATCAGACTCCATTTCCTGCAGCATTTGCCTGTCACTTTGTATTTCCCAGTGTGTGGCATCACCATCATCAATCACTTCCTCTTTGCAAATACTATCATCGGCTTTAATATCCCGTTCAATATCAACTGATCTCTGTTGGTCCTTGTCCTGTTCCTCCTGCTGCTCTCCTGCATAGAATTCATAAAAGCCAAACTCCTCCTTTGTGGGGGTGTTTGCAATGTGGTCCTGCAGGTGGGGCACACTTGGCTTTTCCACAAGAGGCACATCAGGAATCACTGCCTCACAGGCAGGTGCATCACACTCCATGCAGACATCACTTCCATCTTGCACCACAGGTGATATAGGAATGAAAAATTGTGAAACCTTACACTCCCTTGCCAAAGCAGACTGTTCAGGGGCATGTGTTTGTTCTTGCACTTCCATAAATGATAACTCCTTACCTTCTCTTACCAGAGCAGACTGCTCAGGGGCATGTGTTTGTTCTTGCATTTCCATAAATGATAAATCCTTACACTCTCCTGTCAGAGCAGACTGCTCAGAGGCATGTGTTTGCCCTTGCACTTCCATAAATGACAAATCCTTACACTCCCCTGCCAGAGAAGACTGCTCAGAGGCATGTGCTTGCCCTTGCACTTCCATAAATGGTGACTTCAAGATGTCCCAGGACAGAGTATCTGTATGTGGCAGCACCTTGCCTCCTTCAGGCTCCAGCTCCTCAGAAAAGTGACCTGAGTCTTTGGCCACCAGTTCACATCCTTCCCTGGATATGGGAGGGTGCAATTCAGTGGTATCAATTCTAAAGGTGTGTTCCTCAGAGCCTGCTTTTTCCCTGAGCTGCCTCATCTCAGAAATACCATCTGTATAACTCACCCGTTCTTCTGTATTGCCCATTTCTTGCCTTGCATAAACTTCTCTGATATCCAGCACCATTGTTTCCTCCATCTCTTTTTCCCTGATATGAGGTGTTTCCTCACAGTCTTCCAACTGCTCACCAGGAGGTGGAGACAACCTCTGGCACCAGGGTAGGTGGGCTTCCTCCTCCTTGGGGCATGCAATTTGTTCCTCTTCATCTTTCCCAAGTATGCTGAGGTCTTGGAGGTGCAGAACATGGTCTGTGGCAGGCAGCTCCTCAGTGCCTCTACCTTTGCCATACAGCTTGGGTGCAGTGGGCTGCACTGTCAGCTCAGAGGCAGTGTGTGCTGTTCCAGCCACGTTTGTGGCCACACAGCAATATTGCCCAGCGTCTGTGACAGAGACCTCTTGAAGGTGTAAGCGGTGTGTACCATTCCTGCCTTCTTCAAACTTCAGTCTCTCACTGGCAGAGAGGCTCTGGCCATTCAAGGACCAGCTCACAACTGGTGTGGGCTGTCCAGACACAGCACACTCCAACACCACTTCCTCTCCTTCATGGCAATGAATATGTGCTGGGGCTTCTGTCACTATTTGGGGTGGTTCATTTCCCATATCAAATGAAAACTTAAATTTGTGCTTTATGGTGGAAGCAGCCTGCTCTGGAGAGAGTCGTGGGGTCTCCCTCAGCTCAGTGTCTTGCTCTGGCGTTGGAGTGGGGGCAGTGATTTTGATTTCCACAGGCAACGACAGCAAGTCTGAGTCTGGAACTGCACTTGGCAATTCCTTCTCTGCTGCAAAGGCCAGACCAACTTCTTCCTCCTCCTTTACCTTCTCCTGTTCCTTCTTCTCTTTCTCCCTTTCTACTTCCTTCACCTTCTCTTCTTTTTTCGCCTCCACTTGCATCGCCTCCCTTTCCTTCTTTGTGTACCTATAGACTGGCATTTGCTGCCTCACATGGAGTCCAGCTGAGGTGCTGACTGTGCCCAGTGGGTTGAAGATCACACAGGTGACAGTGCCACCGTGCTGTGGGAGCACAGATGGGAAGGTCAGCGTGGAGCAGCACCCCGTGGTGTGAACAGCAGTGCCCTGGATGCGCCCCACAGGCTTGTCATTGTTGTACCAAGTGACGGTGGGCTGTGGGCGGCCATGGAAGAGGCAGGAGAAAGCGCATCTTTGTCCCTCAACAACTTCCTGAGGCCTGATCTCCTGTACAAAGAGGGGTGGGCATGGCTCCAGGAGCCCACCTTGCACCTGCCATCTCTCCCCCAGGGCCCTGGAGTATTGCTTCACTACCTGCACTGTGAGGGGCTTCGAACCAACCATTTTGGCAGCCACCTTAAGTGGGCTGGGCTTCCCAGGAGGGCCCTCCTGGGGCGTGGACACGATGGATTCCTGCTTCTTTTTCAGTGCTGCCCTCTTTGCTTCCCGCAGCTTCTGCAGCTTCCAACGGATCTCCTCATCCAGCAGCTCCTCAGCATTAACCACTGTGCCCCTGTGCTCCCTACCGTGCGCCAGCCCCGGGCGGCACGGCCCCGCCCGCGGCAGGCTCTGGAAGCGGATGGTTCGTACCATGCCCCGGGCTGCTGAGAGGTCCCCAGGCTCAGCCTCCTGCCCCTTGTCGAAGGGTGAGCCAGTACAGCGGAGCACCACCCGCAGCCGGTCCTCCCGCCGCTGTTGCAGCAGGCACTCCCAGCCCTGCCGCATCCACTCCGCTCTCCCGGCGGGACCCGAGCCCCGCCGCTCCCCCCGGCGTGCCACCAGCAGGGAGGCAGTGGACTCGGCGGAGCCCTCGCTGTTAATGGCAAATACCCTGTAGCTGCCGGCGTCGTGTTCCCGCACATCCCGCAGCTCCAGGCTGGCGCAGTGTGCGTGCTCCGTGCTCTCGGTGCGAATCACCTTGCGGCAGTCCTGGAGGACGGGCCGGTTGTTGTGGAACCAGGCCATGTGTGGAGCCGGGCATGCCACCAGCTTGCACCGGAAGAATGCGGGCTCCCCCTCCAAGACAGACCTACACTTCAGTCCCTGCGTGAAGATGGGTTTGCGGTTCTGCGGGCGAGCCAGCACCGCCGCCGGGACACGTCCCTCGAAGTTCACCACGCTGTGCCGTTCTGCAAGAGAAGGAGACTGGGTTACAACATGTCACGCTCTGCCTACCACCTGTTTGTAAAAAAGTAGCAATATATTGAAATAAAAAATGGGCATGCAACAGATTTCATCACACACCCAGGAAAAAAAAGTAATTCACTCACCATATTTGTTCGAATAAACGCAACGCCTTGCTCTGTTTTAAAGATTGACACGAAAATCGTTCGTTGTCTGTTCTTTCTTCAGACTGTGGAAATTTCTTCTTGAACAAGCAAAAAAAGAATTTCAAAATAACATGTTCTTCTGCATGTATGTTTTTTTGTTGCCTGGAAAAGCTGTGTGTCTTTGGGTGGCAAACAAGAAAATCTTACCTGACTTGCAGACAGTAGAATAAACGCCCTTTCTGAGCCCTCTGTTTGTAGATATGTTCAAACAATTGAAAAAAATAGTTTGAAATATATTTTTTTTAAAGTAAGTAACATAATGAGAAGGCGTTTATTCGAACTAATACAGCCACTAACTTCACAGTGTTATGCACGGGGGGGGAAAGCAAGCAACATGAACCACTTATGCTATCTGCAAGCCAAGGTAAGAGATGTATAATGATGAATTAATGTATGTAAAAAAAAAGTGCAAGGAATCAATGGGAATGTGTAGCTTTCACATAACCTAAACAACAAATGCTCTCTAGTATACTTCATCTATCCATCCAATAGTGTCCATTGACCCGATTAATGTTAGGCTGATAACTTGTTTAAAAGTAATACAATTAAGATTTGTATAACTTCCTTCTGAAGTAAGCTATTCCATGCATTCAAAAGGAAATTGAACATATAAGAGCTCTGTGAACAGCTGCAAAGCATGAAGTAAAAGTTAAAAATATGGCTGCACAATTATAGATTTGAAGTTTTAAACATGTTTTAAAACTTAAATAACCTTCTAATGCAAGTAACCCTTTGCATATCAAAACAAACATGCAACATGTTCCAATATGCTTTAAAGTGTGTCCTTCCCCATCAGACACTTCATAGAAGGTAATAAAACCTTTTCACAACATTACTAATTACTGGTACTAATTATTCTCATTGGTGATTGTACCTTTCACTTCCATTTCAACCTCTTCCTCTAGCTTCTCATGAACAATTTTTTCAGGAGCTAGAATAAAAAAGACAAGGATTTTTGAGCTATAGTTGTTAAATGTGCCAATCAACACTTTATATAGTAAAAATGTCCTGTTTTGCAAATACACATAAATTCACATGTACATACACACACATAAATGCATGCCAAACAATTCAAACACTTGATAAATTTTGAGAATAAGGTAATCAAATATTTTCAAACTTGTTTGCAATGTACATTTTTCTATAAGATTTGCTTTCTTTTTGCAAGGTGGGGGAAAGTTTCTAAAACAACATGCCTTTATCATGCTGTAAATCCCTGAAGAAAACATTCAACAATCCACAGACTAATGAGATACTTCTCGTTCTTTATCATGTCCTAGAGAATGAATATAGTGGAATGCAATTATGATGCTATGGATGAAGAATTGATACTTGGAAGGAACATGCAGTTGCCAACCTGTCACTTTGAGATGGGTGCTGCACTCGGCTTGTCCTGCAGGGTTAACTATTCTGCACTTGTATATACCCTCGTGGTCCTGACCAACTTTCAACAATCTTAAACTACACAGTGGCCCATCATGTTTTATGGAACACCGTGCAGACTCCTCAACTATTAGCTGATTGCACAGCCAGACTATGCAAGGTGTAGGCACACCTTTCATTATACAAAAGAGAAACACATCATCTCCTTCTTTTACAGTGGTTTCTGAAGGCAGAGTTTCAAGAAACTCTGGTGCTTTGGCATCAGTTTCTGTGATGTCTTCACATGGCACAACATCAGGATAGTATACTCTGTTTCTTTGCTTCTCAGTTTCATGTGGTCTTTGGGATGTAGATATAAACAAGCTTGAGGTTTTCTTTGAAGATTCTTGCTTAACTTCAGGTGCTTTAAACTGACAATCTTTGGCTGCTTTAAAGCTTTTAGTATCTGATTCAAGAGTAATTTTTGTTACTGCTTTGGCTTGTGCTTCTTTTGCTAGGTAAGAATAAAGTTAGGAAAAGGATTAGGTCAGATGTTTTGCAGGAATAAAAAAAAAAATCCTTATACTTAGGAGGAAAATCCCAGTAATTAGTATTGATAGATATGCCATATATTAGTGCTAAAACAATGCTATTAAACATGAGCAATTGCACATTTAAGAGCTCTAATCCTGTTAGGCTAATTCTAGGTAGCAGTTAGGCCTGTGGGTCTTTTCTGGGACCAAATCTTGATCCACAATGACTGAAAAAAGCACATCTTTGCTTCTAATTTAGGGCCTTAATTTGGAAAGTAGCAGCAGAAGATTATGTAAAGTGCTTTTGACAGCTCTATAGTGAAGAAAGAAATTTCAATAATTAGGAGCAAAATCAACAGGGTCAATGCCTTTCTCATTAATCATCTTAGTTTTCTGGTCTTGATTCCTTTGAACTCATCAAAAATACTATCACCTGTGGTGATAATACATTTTTGGATCTTCATATAATAAATTTTTTTGATTTTTTGGATAATACATCTCTTAGATGACTAGTGGTCACACTACTAACATTTTAATACATTTAGTACATTAACTTATATTGCTATCTTTGGAATTGGAATCTTGGATTTGTTGAAAACATGCTGGAGTTGGAAATTACCTAGTATCTAAGTCAAAATTGCATCTGACATTCTTTTCTTCCTTAAACTCCTGCTTCAGGAATTAACAAAATATAAAAGTATCTACAAGCCTGTTTTGCTTTATAACTCACTGCATGTCATGAAAGATATGAGGAATAAAGAGCCTTAGACATCTGTTACTTTATGGGAAGAGGCACAAAGTTATGGTACCAACTTCCCAGTACTGCACATGTCACTTATGAATAGAGCTGTAAATGTAGAGGAAAAACCCCAAAGCATTATTACTAGAGCTCTCTCAATTAAATACTGATAATAAAGATAATATGAGTGAGCTCTAGGCAGTTATAACGAAGCTGCAAAAAGTAAGTGATAATGTTAAAAGTCAGATAACCACCTTTGACTGTTAGTATTGCAGAAGTTGTTGTCCCTCCATAGTCATTATACACAGTACAACTGTACAGTCCTTGATCTGTCAGCTGGGCATTTAGGATTGTGAGCAGAAGAACATTTCCATTTTGTGATATCTTCAATTTTTCAGACAATTCTATCTTTTCACCTTCATGGGCCCAAAGAAACTCATAGAATTCATTTTCTAAGGCACATATGAACTGAGCAGTGTCACCACATTTCACAGTTAAGTCTCTGAGCTGCAAGAGAATCTTTGGAGGGACATCTTTCTTTTCCTGAGAGGTCGTCATAGAGACTTTGGTGCTCTGAGATGTTTGAGAAAGGACTGATGTGTGTACAGCTTTAATTTCTTCAAGTGATGTAGCCTTCATGGTCAAACTTTCTGATATACTTTCAAAAACCTGTACACGCAATTCCTGTGATGGTTGTTGCACTGATTTAAATTCTTTTTGATATGTTTCAATGTTCTTCTTTGTGATAGGAGAAACATGAAGTTCTGATATAGCCTGTGACCGGATAGACTCTTTTACATCTTTCCCAGAGCTTTGCCTATCTAGGGCTTGCACTGTGTAATCAAGTAACAAAAACAACAACATTAGTATCTAAAGAACTTTACTGGGCCATGCTCTGAACAAAATCAAACAGCATGGAAGATGAAAATGAATGATCTTCATTTGAAAACACAGCATGCCAGACTACTGCTCTGCTGACACAGAAGTTATTCATTCACATGTATGAATGGCAAGTGATGACTAAGCTAGTCATGCAGTTGATACTCAGTTGGTTCTTGTCTCTTCTTTCACTTTAAAGTGGTCTGTTTTAGTATTGGAAAATTATGGCACTTTTAAAGGAGGTATTTTCTTTTTTACCTTTTTTTTTTTTTCCCCTACAGAATACTGCAAAATACCTCAGTCAGTGCTATAAAGATCACTAAATCGCTTGTTTTAAAATCCTGAATGGCTTCATGAAAGTATTTCTATTCTTTGACCTATATTGAGATACAAACTTGAAAATTTCCAAATGTTACAGCTTAAAGACAAGAAATGAGAGTGGCTGGGTTACTGAGGGTACTATTAAAGTTAGGTGGAAAGAAAAGGTGTGAAACAAGGAAAAAATTAGTAACAGCATAAAAGTGTGGTATGCAACAAATTGAATCCCTTTGAAGTAAAAATGGGGCTTTACCTTCTGCAGTCACTGTAAGTGTAGCTGTACAAGTTGTTTCTCCAGCACTATTTCTTGCCTTGCAAGAGTATTGGCCAGCATGCTCTAAGAAAGCATCTACTATTATCAGTATAGCTGTGCCTGTAGACTCATCAAAATGGAAAACTAAGTCTTTTTTTGGCAACATGAGTTGTTGATTATGAAACCACTGGATTTTTGGTTTGGGCCTGCCAGAGACTCTAGCTTGAAATCTGACTGACTCCCCGCTGCATACCCTGCAGCTTGAAATAGGCTGGATAAAGGTGGGCCTTTGGCCAACAGATTCCTCCTTAAGTGAAACAGATGAAGAAACATGCCAAGGGGACTCTGATGTAACTTCTTCAACCTTTTTAAATCCTGAAAAGAAGCATGCCAACTTTTAATTTCTTACCCTACACTACAATGAATTTTCTCTCTCATTCAAGATTTTTTTCTAATTTGCAACTTAACAGCATGAATTATTTTCATTCATCATTTATAAAATCTAGTCCAAAAAGAAAACAAAATATTTATGGTTAAATAATATCATGGACAATATAGAATGGCAAATTCTCCAAACAGTATTTCTGCTCTAAAACTTTGATCAATGTTTCATCAGTTCCTATGAATATAAAATATTTCTTTTCAGTTGCCCAAGTACATGTTACATACCTCTATTTGA
>WEIU01016785.1:153469-170521 GCA_013389925.1 Aegithalos caudatus | reverse complement strand
CGGCCCGGCGGGATTGGCCGGTTTAAAGGGTGGGCGCGGCCGTGCTGCCCAGACATGGAGGCTGTGGTGTGCCCCGAGCACGGTGAGCCGCGGCCCGGGGATCGCCATGCGGGGAGATGTGGGGGGCTCGGCCTGACCAGTTCCGCTCTTCTCCGCTCCGCAGGGTGCCTCTGCTTGCTGAAAACGGGCGTCCGCGATGGCCCCAACAAAGGGAAGAGCTTCTACGTGTGCGGGACGCAGGGCCCCGCTGCCTGCGACTTCGTCCTCCCAGCGCCGTAGGTGCAGGGCAGGAGCGGTAGGAGGGGGACGATGGGACGGGGGACACACTTGGCTGTTCAGAGGGAAATTCACTGCTGTGTCAGCAGTCGCAAGCTTGTTTTCTTCTGTAGTCTTTTTTTTTTTTTTGGTCACAAGTGATTGTTTTGCGGTGGCAATGTCCCTGGCAGTTCCCCTTGTCTGTATTCTTCCGCTTCTCCTTTCCTCCTCTCAGGGTTCCTGCTTCTCACTGCTTGATCCATGAGGGTTGCGTGGTGGAGCTGCAAGTCCTGGTTCAGCAGCCCGGCAGAGATGAATACCAGTAAGTTCCTCAAACTTTTTTAAAACCCGGATGTCTGTCTGCCTTCAAACGGGTAAAACCTATGTTCCTTCTTATTTATCTTATGTTCGGTGCATAAAATAATCTTCTCAAACTGATGCTGACTAATGGTCCTTTAGTTTATACAGTTACGCGTCGGAAAACTTGTGTCCTGTGATTAAGTAGTTTTTCTGTAATGAGGATTTAACATCTGCCTAAGTATCTGTGTTCTATGGCAAAAGGAGGGCTATTAGTAGAGTATCTCATTTTTATGGCATCTTTGAAGACTTTGTAGGATGCTGCCTCTTAAAAATTAAGATGGTTATTCTTAGGATCATATAATATAATATTATATAATAGGTTTATAATATACTGTTATATTATAACAATATAATAATTCTAATTATACTTATGAATATAAATCTCTATATTATAATATAATAATATAATCGCTGTATGACTATATATCTCTATATTATTTATGGACAAGTGAGGGAGTTGAACTACCAGTCGTTCAAAGTGGAAACAGGGATTTATTGCACATGTTGAAGCATTGGGAATTGTTTGATGGTGACTGACTCGCAGTTTGCTTCTAAAATTGAAGAGGGTCACCGAGCCCTGCGTCCTTCACTTACCCCGCTTCAAAATGTTTGCCACTTTTATTAGCAGTTACATCCACTAGGATAAACCTGGTCATCAGATAATGTTTGTTTTTAACATAATTGAACATGGCTCTGTGGTTGGGTTCATCCATACTCAGCATCAAATTCACCAGTGTTAATTCTGGTAAAGTACTTGCAGCAGTCCTGGTTGGCTGCTAGTTTAAAGAAGAAATCACATCTAAAGTATTTCTGTTCCTGGGTTGCTCCAAAGATGAGGTGGCCTGTGCAGTGTAAATTAAAGAAGAGCTGTCTCCTTGCACCTTGAAATTATAAGATGTTTCTAAGGCTCTAATAATAGGCAGTGTTTTTGCCTGAGCAGTTACTCTTCTATTGCTAAAATAAAATTTAAAAAAACCAAAAACCAAACCCTGGGAGTCTTTATTCAGAGAACACTACTCCTGTAAAAAGCTCTGCTGACAATGTTCATGGCCTTTTGTTATGCAAAGGTCTGAATGTAAAGTACAGGGCAATAGAACTTGTCTGTGATTGTTTTTGGTGCGAAGTACTTTTAAAAGAATGCTTAGAGCTTCTTTACTGGCTCCTGGGATTGAAATCTTGTTTTAATCCTTGGTAGGTTGTTTTACCGGTGCCTTAAGAGTAAGTTGAAAGGGAAGAGATGGTGTGGACCTATCCCATGGCAGGTATGAGTGTTTTGTTTGTACTATGGTATCACCTTATTCTGGCTTGACTTCTCATTCCATGTATCATCATCACCTTTGAAACTATGTAGTGGGAGATTTTATATTTTCCAGCTGAGAAGTGCATCAGGCATGCTGTCCTCTAGATGAGATTCTCTTTCTCTTAAGCTGAGTGAAGAACTCGCTGTTCTTCAGTCTTAGAAGAAACTTGGGTTTGATTCCTGGCTCTCCTCTTTTCTAGAGATTGTGCTATTGGGGACTTGATCCCAAAAAACAGTGGGAATGGCAAAGAAAGTAGAAAAGCAGCTGTTTTGTTCTGGATTTCTTGGGAAATATTTATCCTGATTCTGTTAAAATGATAGGAAATATGATCTTGGTAGAGGATGGAAGTCTTGCTTGAGGTGATCAGGTTGTGTGTGTTATTAACAGGCTTTAATAATTTAATTAGCATTTACTCCTGTGTACATATTGCAGGATCCAAAAGCTACCAAAGTGTCAAAACCCTTGGAATCCCAGCCGAGAACGGTACCTGTGTTCAATCCCACTAACCAAAGAAATCCATTCAAAGTGCTGGACAAGAATTGTGCACCATCATCCTGGAAACAAGTAGAGCAAAGAAGCAGAGAGGAAAGTAAAGCAGAAGGAGTTAAATCAGAGAATGAGAGTGTGCTGGTGTCACACAAAGAAAAGAAACCAACCTCTGATTCCTCCACGGAGACTGTACCTCTAGAAGAGCTTCAAAATAAAAAGAAGCCATCCACAGGAAGCAAAAGTGACCCAGAACTTCAGGAGACTGCAGTGTCTGAGTCTAAACTTTGCCTTTCTGAGACCAGGGAAGGGAAAAATACACTTTCAGAGGAAGAGAAATATGGTGACAGTGGCAGGGAATCCAAGAAACCTTCCGATAGTGTGGACAAGGATCCAGGCACAAGATCAGAACTCTTGCCACTAAATCTTGGAAAGCCAAGTACAAGTACCAAGACTCCAGGCGAGGAGCAGCTTGGAGAAGAAAGCTCCAAAAGCTGTAGGGCTAAAGAAACAGGAGAGAAGGATTGCCTTGGTCAGAAGCACCAAGAAGAAATGAAAGTGGTGTCCAAGGAAGATGCCCCTTCCCCGGCAGGAGCACAGTCGGCATCTCAAGCTGCTGCCCTGAGGGAAGGGGCAGAGACAGAGCTGCCCAAGGCACTGCTTGGGCCAGGGCTGCCACAGCCTCCTGGGGAAGCCTCTGGCAGTGACAGTGATGAGGTGCAATTTGTTTGCTCCTCGTCAGGTCAAGGTAAGCCTGAGAAATCCCTTGAGGTTCCATCAGGAAAGAGTGTGCAGGGGACATCTTTGCCAGGAGCAACAGGATCACATCACATGGAAGGACCCCAGGACCCTAAAGTGCTTCATAACCATCTTGCAGTCCAGCTGAAACAGAAAAGGGTAATTTATTGGATCTATTATTTGGGGGGTTTATTGTTCTGTTTTCAAGATTACTTCCTTTACATATTACAGACTGGTTGTATTAAGCAGATACAAACCAATTTACTTCTAAAGTAATACAATATTCTGCCTTTGGGGATGCTCAGTTTTGACCCACCTCTGGTTGTGTCTTGTCTTTTACCCTGAAAGTAATCTGCATAAAATGAAATAGTGCACAGCCAGTTTAATCATTGTGAATAACAAATTCTGGTAGCCTCTCTTGGCCTTGTGCAGTAGGAGTGATCTAGCAATGAAAGCTCACACTAGGGTGAAATAAACTACCTGCCTGTTTGCTTTTCTTTTTTCCAACAATTGCCAGTCACTATGTCTTACAGTTTTTATTATGAACCCCCCTTGAAATCAAGTCAGAACTGCTGTTTGTGCAAGCACAGAAAGAAAGGTACAAGTAGATTAAAAGTTGTGGATGTTTTGGGAGATATTAAAATTGACTCACCTGACTGCCTGTTTCATAAAAAAGGAGGGGTCCCTGTGTCCTTCCATATTTTCTAAAGACCTTTAATGGTTAGTTTATTTTCTGCTGAAAGACTGTTTAATTGGCACCTGAAAGCTTCTGGAGATTACAGAACAAGTATCAAAATACAAGTTAAAATGGGATAAGATTAGTTCTTTTTAAACTTCTGTCCTGATTGTTCTGTGTTGGCAGAGAGCTTGGTAACCACACTCAAGTCTTGGTTTCTTTCTTTTTTGCAGAGTACATTGGCTACAGTCAACATTCAGTTGTTGCCAGATAAAGGGGAACGGTTATTAAAGCAGGTGCAGGATTTGGAAGCTGCACTCAGTGCTCTTAACATTTCAACAGCAGATACTAGTGAAAAAGGTAGGGCTGGGGTTTTTTTTGGCTCCAGAAGGTTACAAAACTGTCTGCCTTAAAATAATTGTTAATATGGAGGAAATATAGAATAAATTTTTATATGGCCTAAAAATTGTTTGTCTGAGACTTATTGAAGATGAAGAGTGTTAATTGCAAAATGTGTCTGGGAGCAGATGAATGGAACACAACTGAATTGTTTCCCCTGTAATGTGGTGGCTTCCCAAGGGAGTTGCCTCCCACCACTAGGATCTAGGTTTCCAGCTTTGGCTACATGATTAAGACAGGTATCTTTGAGAACATGCCAATTGAGTTTTAACTCCCTCTGTTGCATTATGGAACTGTGCTGTTCATGCATGTTATTGTCACTGAATATTCCAGCTGTCAGATTCAAAATGAGCAGCTTCCAGTGTGCCATTCCTGAGAGAGGAAAGCTCATGAACTCTTGGCCCATTTCTTTGTGGATCCTTTTATAGTTTTTGTGTTCAAAATATTGACGACAGAGAAGTCTTCAAAATTAATCAATAATCTGGGAGCAGAGTTCACTGTGTTGCTGTAATGCACATACTGGGGCTGGACTCATTCCCTGTCACAGCATCAGGCCAAGAGCAGAGCTGGTAGCTGCAGTGGCTCAGGTGATGTGGTAATCTCTATTAAATTGGTGTCACCACTGCACAGTATTTTGCAAGCAGACTGTTGGGCAAAATGAGGGCTCTTCTCTGGGCTGTATAGCAAGGCTCTGAGCTTCACTGTGCAACCTTTTCAGCCTGTGATTCCTTTCTCCTAAAGGGCAGGATAGCACAAGCAGCAGCTGCCATGAAGAACCTGTGTCTAAGCCAGTTGGGAGGCCTGGTGGTACAAAGCTGATAACACCACTCCCTCTCCAGGATCCTACAGCAAAGGCCTCTGCAGGCTCACACAGTCACCCCTCAGCTGCTGCTCCTTGGGCTTCCAGTGGCCAAAGTTTTGGAAGTAAGTATAGAAAGACTTTGCCATTACAGAGAACACTGAGTACTATTTCTGAAATAATCCTGCAACTTGTGGATATGTGTGAGAGTACTAAGCCTGTTTTGTTCCTGCATACTGTCCCTCAGGCATCTGTAGCCACTGAAGTCAATCTCTGAGGTGAAAGATGTGCCTGGGAAAGTTAGCTTTGTAAACACATCTCTGGTACTGTATCTTTGCAGTGAGTGTTGGTGTGCAGAATCTGTATGGGGGAAGAATGACAGAAGATCGAATCAGGGCTGTGCACAGTGCTACTTTTGAGGCTATTAATCATCTTCACAAATCTCTAGAATCCTGTCCAACAGAGGAGACAGCAGCTGAAGATCCCTCTGGACTGAAGGTGGGTTGGCAAGGATGGAAGCTGTCATGCTGATGAATGAATCATTGCCTCTGAGTGGTAGCCTAGAGCATTCCTTCCTTCCCACTGGCATACTTTGCATCCTGCTGGAAGGAGATAGGCTAATTCCATTCCATCCATGTTTATATGTGACTGGCAGAACAGAGGTGTGAGGAACAGGCTGAGAACCTCATTGTTCATTCTTCCTGGGGAGCTATAAGAAATAGTCTATCAAAAAAGTGTTGCAGGTGATGGAGTTCATTGTGATGGATTCCTGAGTAGTCAGTTTGATCTGTTTGAGGTTATATGCAAGGTATTGACAAAGGCACATGCCTCTACAGGGTGGTGTGTAGATGCATGTGTGTTGTGTCACTTGTCATTGTCTTGGGACCTTTCCAGTGGTGGGGATGTCCCCTGAATGCCCTGTGATGGTAGTACATATTCCCTCCTCCTGTTCCAAGAGTCTATAGGGGTCTTAGTCTCAGTGAGAAAAGGGAAAGTGTTCTCAATCTCTTTCCTTGGCAGTGGGAGCTGTTGTAAGTAAGGTAGTCTGGGGTGGATTTTCCAGCTGAACAAGCCATCCTTATCTGCCCTCTGAGGCACTAGGCTGGTTAGTGCAGGAAATATGAGGATGCCTCATCTATGGTACTGCTGACCTCCTGTCTTCAGAAATTGCTTACCTGGGTATCCCAGCCTGGGTGGAAAAAGAACAGGTAGGTCAACTCCTTTTAGTAGCACTGTAGTAACAGATTTGAAAAAAGATAATTGGTACAGGAAGCAGAAGTGTCTAAAATTTGCCAGATGTTTCCTTCAAATCCTCTGTTTTACCCCTCAGGTCCCACTGCTGCAGCACCAGAAACAGGCACTTGCATGGCTCCTCTGGAGAGAGAGCCAGAGGCCCTGTGGAGGAATTCTGGGTGAGCAACACAACTTTTCAATGTGGATTTTGTGGGGCTGATCTATGGCAGCAGAGTTTTGCACGTAACTTACTTAGAGGCCATTAACTGATTATTTTGTAGGCATGTCAAAAGGGCTTGTTTTCTGTGCCCTACTACCAAGTACAGGTGTTAACCAATTAGTAAATCATACCCTGAAATTGTCATCTGTATAATTTTGATTTTCTGGGCTCCCCAGGGCACTTTCTGTGGTGGTGTTTCCCTCAGTGTAGATCCAAGGGGGCTCATTTCTGCAGGTGGTAACTTGGATGTGTTTTTTTGCAGCGGATGACATGGGCCTGGGGAAGACTCTAACCATGATTGCTCTCATTCTGGCCCAGAAGCAGCTGAAGACAGACAGAAGAAAGGAGACATTAGAAATATGGTTATCCAAAAATGGTACAGAGCTGCTCCCATACATTCCACATACATTAAGTGCTATCTGATATGCCTAAAGCTTTATAGAGTAAGGGGTCATAGAGCAACACATTATATCTGTGCTCACTGTCGTTCTGCAGGAAAATTTCACTTGGCTAAATTGTACTGTGCTTCCTTACCTGGCCTTTCTTTTGATCAGGGTCATTTTTGTTTCCCCTTGGATGTGTAGGATTTTCCAACACATTATGTTATATTGTTTGGGGAATTTTTTTTACTGTTTTCCCTAAATAGTTAAAGCCAGCATATGCTGGGTTTGCAAAAGGTTTCAAAGTTTGTTAAACATATGCATAGTTTTCATAGGGACTTCAAATAGTTACTGCTCACCTCTCTGTAACTGATCTTTTTTCTTTCCAACTCTCCCCCAAAGATTACTTTTATCTTGGGGAGGTTAGTGCTTTTTTAAAGAGTATTGCTTATGTGTCCACAGTCTGTATTGTCTGTATCCTCATGGAACTGGTTGGACTTTCTTCTCATCTGCAAATTTCCAAAACTTCTGTCTTTGTTCTAGTCTAATGTAAAGACATTGAAACCTGTCTGCAATATTTTTCTTTTAGAGCTCAATGTTATCCCTTCCCATGGCACTTTAGTCATTTGTCCTGCATCCTTGATCCATCACTGGAAGAAAGAGATTGAGAGACGTGTGGCCTTTGGCAAACTGAGGGTCTACTTGTACCATGGGCCAAACAGAGATAGGCACGCAGATGTGTAAGTGCTAAACCATAAATATGAGCCAGAAAAGCAGAATACTATGTAGCAAGAGCTTGTGTTGAAAATCAGTGCATGTAGAATGATGGGAGAATGTGAAGTATTGAAATGTGGAAGGTCCACAAAGTCAGGCTGATGTGTGCTGTCAAGGTGTATTTAGTAAAACATTTATGGCCTGTTCCCATGCTCAGTGGTTCTTGTGGAGACTGTTGCTGCTTCTGATAGCAAAAAAATAAAAAAGGTGTATATTCTCTAAAATATCTCTTGCTTGCAAAGATTGTCAGTGGCAGTTTGTTCCATGCTTGTGCTTTGTATTTTTTTAATCAGCTGTATGCATAGATCAGTGTGTTTTCTAGACCTCTTCAGGCCATGCTGAGCAGTATTCCTGGGTGCCAGGCTCTAAGCAGGCTCATTCCATGTGGTGTACATTCTGGTCAAGGGGCTTTTACTGTCATCTTGAGCTTCATGTGTCTACTTCCAATATCCATAAAATGGAGATGATGCATCTTTCCTGTTTGACTGCAATGAAGCTCAGTTTTCTGTAGAAGTCAGCATTTCAGCTCCTGTAGCACTATGTTGTTCTTAAATGAATTCTTCAGCATGTATTTAGTCTTGCAAAATGAATTCCTTATTTGTTCTTGCTCCTGATGATTGCTTTCCCCTCCTTCAGGCTTTCTGGATATGATGTTGTTGTCACAACCTACAGCATTCTCTGCAATGAGGTTCCCACAAGGAAAGAGGAGGGGGAAGTCCCAGCTCAGGACCATGATGTGGGGGTGAGAATCCATGTCAACAGGGAATTGCCTTAATGTTTTGTTCTGAGGTGTTGCAAACCATTGTTGTTTCAAGGAGCACCTCATAATTGCCACAGTGAGCAGCAGCTTGATTTTCTTCATAAGCCCCTGTTGATTATTTTTGTAAAAGCAAAGTGATGAGAGAAAGTGCTGTGAAGGGCAGCAAAAACAGGTATATTCACAATATATCTGTTCTGTAGAATTAAAGAATATGCTACACTGAATACAGTTGAAATGTCTTCAGAAGTAATTTTAAGCATGCAGTGGTGAATCTCATTCTCCTTTTGAGGTAAAAGAGCAGTGGAATCTCCTGTTTGATGTCCTTTGAAGCACTAATGTCACTCCAAACTACCAGAAATCTGTGTTGTGCTCAGGCTCTGGGTCAGTCTGAACTGAGACTGAGGCAGCTTCCATGCTGCCTTGACGAAACAGCAGTGCTCTGGCTGGGCTCTGAAAATAATGACATAGTGACTGAAATAACTGCACATGTAGAGGCAGCCCCTTGCTGTCTCCTACCTCTGTGCACAGCTCTAGATGTAGCTCTTGAAGAAAACAAGACTTGGAATTTCCTGAAACTTCTAGATGGCATCTGTAAAACTGAGAGATCAGAATAATTGTATGTGGTCCTTCATCTCAGCATAGCAAAACTTTACTGATATGAAACACCTTGAAGCAAGAACACTGTATGATAAAATGTTAAAAGCAAGAGAACCAGCAAAATACTAGAAATTGTTACTGAGATCAGGCAAACAAGTTAGTTTTTGGCTTATAAACTTTAAATGTGGAAGCTTTAAAGAGATTATTTTTGGAGACCATTTCTTACAAGACAGTAAGAGCACAAACTGCTGCTAACATCAGGAAAAAACTTCTTGCTGGAAAAATGTGTTTGCTTGTGGCTCCTTGGAGAACCTAGGTTTTGCTGCAGATTATAGTCTGCTTTTTCTTTCAGAGTGGATCATCTTCCTGTTCCCCTCTGCTCAGGGTGGCTTGGGCTCGGATTATACTGGATGAAGCTCATAATATTAAAAACCCACGGGTTCAGACCTCGATAGCTGTGTGCAAGCTGAGAGCCAGTGCCAGGTGGGCAGTCACTGGGACACCAATACAGAACAACTTGCTGGACATGTACTCCCTCCTGAGGTGAGCTGGCTGCATGTGACCACCTGGACAGGGATCCAGGCCCAGTAATTCCTCTCTGAGGAAGTGCTGAAGTTGTTTCTGAGTTTGAGATGTCTCTAAGATATGTGGAGTAGTAGGATTAGTTATGTTAACACCTAACACTGGACTGCAGTGTGGTTGAGGCATTGCACAAGGCTGACCACTGTTGCCTGTAGCTTTTCTGCCTTCATGGAAAACGAGGGAATTACCTTTGTCTTCAGGATGAGTGTGCACAAAACCAATATTAATGAACATTAATAGTTTAGTGAGTTAATCCTTCTTGTTACCAAGGCAGCCTGGGAGGACCTTCTTGGAGTGTTGTGCTGCAAGAGCATTGAAGTGAAAACTTTGGATTCTCTATACAATGATAAACAGATGCTCCTCATTGCTGAGGGGGGCAAAGGTTACAAATGGTGTTAGAGAACCAGAGAGAACTTGCATTTGAAATTAATTTTGGATAATTTAAATTAATTGTCAAGTAATAAGTTTTTTATTTTGAAATAACAGATGAATATGCTTTTTGGCAAGTGCCTCTGCATCTTGATGTCCTTTGTTTGCTGGTGATGCTTGAAACATGGTGGGCTAAGAGGAAGTGATGGGTACAGAATCAGAAACAGGTGCTTGCAATATTAGCTAAGCAAACAGGCTATCACCACTATTACACTGAAAATGCTTTACTGCTCCTTGGTCATGCAGTTCTGGCATTTGGAAATGGTTTCTTTTTGGTAGCAAGGCATTTGGTTCTGGTCACTCCAGAGTAAGTGAAGAGCTCTTGTTCCCTTGGTGTGAAGTCTCCTTCCTTGCTGTCACAGGTTCCTACGTTGCTCTCCTTTTGATGAATACAAAGTGTGGAAGTACCAGGTAGATAACAACTCAAGGAAGGGACAGGAGAGGCTCAGCCTCTTAACCAGGAGCCTCTTACTGCAGAGAACTAAGGACCAGTTGGATTCAGCTGGCAAGCCCCTGGTAAGCATTTCATTCTCCAAAACTGCACCATCATCCATTGTTTTCCTTGCAGCAGACAGTTACTTATATGCACAGATTTGTTGATGGGGGTGGGGTTTCCTATCTGCTGAAGTCTCTGGAGCAAGGGAAGCAAATGCCTGTGGGATGCTTTGGCTGCTTACCCAGAAAGCAGAATTAAAGAGAATAATTAGACCTTTCAGTTATAAATCACATGCAGGCAAAAACATGCCAAATAATTGCACATAGATGGCCACTTAGTGGAAAGTTATTCTAGATCACTGGACTAGCCCAGATCTGAGAACCCAAGCTGCCACATGTCAGGTGGACCTGGTGTGTGCTGGAGCATTGGCTTTCTGCCTTGCTTTTTACAAACAGCCTGTTGAATGGAGTATTAGGTCATAGGTGTGTCTGAAGCCTTTAAAAGGTACAGTTTTGGTGTACTGTCTGATTTTGAATGGGGAAATAAGCTACTCTAACAACAGAGAAATTAATCCCTCTGTGGCAGTTGTCAAGCAGTTCATACATAGTAGCTCATGCCTTTTGTTACTGGATGAGCTGGAATAAAGATTTTATTGTATTAACAAGGCTCCTGGGAGTTCTGGGAGTGTCTGTGTTGTGTCATAACTGTGTTAATACATCTGGCTTCAGTGAACAAGCAGCTATCTTCTGAGACTTAGAGTACTGTGTTAAATCTTGGATTGCTGGTGTTTGTGATGCTCTCTTTGCACTGCACACATCTGATCCTGTGGATTTTCCCTTCAGGTGTCTCTGCCCCAGCGCAGCACGCAGTTGCATCAGTTAAAACTTACAGCAGAGGAGCAGTCTGTGTACAATGTGCTCTTTGCAAGATCCAGGTATGAATGTGGGTAGGGGTATGGCATTTTGTGGCTTTGTCTCTTACTGATATATAGAAATCAGAAGAGAAATTCACTTCAGATGAGCAGAGCTTTTGGACAAATTGCTGTTAATTTTTTCCCCTTCTGATTTATCTGTCTAGTGTGTTTGAAAATACATTGCTTGTTAGGGTAGTAGGCAAAACTGAGTAATTTCTTTTCTCTCATATATTCATGACTCACATGAGCTTTGTATTCTAGCCTTACACTTAATCTCACTGATTTGAAGACTCCAAAGACTTGGAATTGCAACAAGTAGTTCTTAAATGATGGTGTGTGAGCATCTGTTAAGGGGAGAATTATCATCTTTGCTCTGTGATTCTTGTACAATTAGAAATTATACTGGCTTCTCCAGATAGCTGTAATGCAAGCCAGCATGACTTTGTGTTCTCCTAGGCTCTTTCAGCAAGTCTCACTCTAAAGAATTTTCCTTCCTTTTAAATACATACTTAAAGCTGTTTCCATACTCAAAAAGCAGACTTGCTTTCTCTTGTGATTCCCAAAATGCATCTTTAGTTTTGATCATACTCATGTTAAACAAAACTGGGGTTTTATTTATGATCGTTTTGTGACTGAATGATTAATGAAACCTTCCTTATCTTTATGCATCATCAGCTTGTCAAGCTCAGGTCCCTCTTGGGTTTTTTCTTGCTGTGAAATCCCAGTGTCTTTGTCTTGTTTTTACAGGTCGACACTCCAATCCTACCTGAAGAGACAAGAGCAGAAAAGTGAAGGCAGAGAGTGTGATGGTGGCAACCCCTTTGAGAAAGGTTTGAGCATGCCCTCCCCTGAAAACACTGACAGAAGTGGCTCTGAAGTGCACAGCTCAGAAGGGGGAAGAGACCTGGGGTCAGGACTTAGAAATTCTTCAGGAAATGCTCCCCTCATGTTACAAAGGCTTATACCTTAGTATTTCAAAAGTGTGTTCTCATTGTTGTGGCTCTGGGAAAACCTCTGAACCCTTCTGGTTCTAAAAATTCAGTTGAAATAAAGGTCTAGTTGCTCAGATAACATATGTCAGCATTAGTGTATGGTGTATCATACTCTGTGACTTGTGTTGTTGCCCTTTTTTCTTTTTTAAATTAAAGTGGGGTTTGAGTTCCTGTGTTAAAGCAGGTATTACCATGCCTGTTCATTCTTGACACCTCTTCCTGGGGGTGGATGGGCAGTGCTTGGAAATGCCTCCAAGAGCCCTTGATGTTTTGTCTTCCTTCCTTGACAGTGGCACAAGAGTTTGGAGTCAGCCAGAAGGAATTCCCAGCAGCCTCACAAAGTGCCTCCCAGGTCTCAAGTACTGTCCATGTCTTGTCCATGCTCTTGAGGCTCCGCCAGTGCTGCTGCCATCTCTCCTTACTGAAAGTGGTAATTGCATGGTAGTCATCTGGGGGGGTTTGTGGGGTTTTTTTAACATGTTTATGCAACTTAACAGACTTGGCAACACCCTTGTTTCTCTTAGCTATGAGAGAATGAACAGAGTCAATTTTTGGACTGTATTTTCAAGCCCAAGATGTTTTAGATGGGCTTACCTTCTACTGAAGAGTTCCCCAGCATGAGTTATATGGGCAGCTGTATCTTTGAAAATACCTTTATTCAGATAAAAAAGGGAACTAGAATTTTAATTGTAAAGAATTCTTAATCTTAACCTAGCCTTGGAAAGTGCACAAGTGTAGCCTGTTTCAAGGGCTTGTGTGTTGGAGAGCTCTGTCAGTGCATTGGAGTTGCCTTGCATGAGGCAGACTAATCTTTCAGGAGTTCTTGGCTCTGAATTGTGTGTGTATATATCTATATATATATATAACAGCTGTAGAGAAAGTTCAGCTATTAGGGGAACAGGCAGGAATTTATGTTCTAACACCTGTAATCCTGCAGTTGTTAAATTCTCTGGGAGGTGGTCTGAGGAGACTGGATCACAGGAAATGGCTAAGCTTATATCCTTTCCATACACTGCCCTTTTTGGGGCAGAATAGAGGTCCTGTTTGATCCAGTAGTGTTTCTTAATTGTTCTGTGTTCATACTTCACAGCATCCTTCAAACCCAGTGTCCTCAGCAGGTACTGTGCTGGCTGGATCAGTACTGAATTTGAGCTCAGGCTTGACTGTGATCCCTTATTGTTTTTGCTTCCTTCCCACAGGCTCTGGATCAAGTGAACTTGAACAGTGAAGGCCTTGCACTCTCCATTGAGGAACAGCTTGGTGCTTTGACACTGTCTGAGCTCCAGACTCCTGATTCCAAATCAACAGTCTACCTCAATGGCACAGCTTTTCAAACAGATATCTTTGACATCACCAGGGAAAGCACCAAGGTATTCTGGTTGTGGCATTCTTACCTTCCTTGAGAGGTCTGGATTTCAGCCCTTTGCCTCTTAAATGGCTCATGACTTGTCACACCTTGATAACTGGAGGTCAGGCTAAGTTGCCAATTGAGATGAAGTCAGATGAGTAGGATGGATGATACCTGCTGAGTCCCCTCTGGGAAAGCTCCAACTTCTCATATGTTGAGGGGTACTTCTAATAAAGCTGTGAGAATGTGAGTGCTGAAAAACCAAGTGAAAATCTTAAGCAGTGGATTCCCAGAAGCTAAGAAAAGCTTGCATGTGAGATCATGGTGCTTGTGACGAGCTAGAAAAGAGGGATGGCAACAAGAGGAGAGGATGCAATAACTTCTCACAGGAAAGTTGGACTCTGAAAGATAGGCTTGTATGACTTGATTTCCTGGCCTTGTTTTCTGTGGTGGGAGTGTTCTTGCCAATGAATATTAAAATATCTTCAAATTCTAAGCACAGAAGAAATTCCAGTTGAAAAACTATTCTGATAACTTTCTACTTTTAATAAGGAATATCCAAGCATGAGCTTGATTATGAGAGCAAGCAGACTAATGTTCTGATTTTTTTTTTTTCCCTGCAGATCACTCAACTCTTGGCTGAATTGAAAACGATTCAGAGTCACTCAGAGCCTCAGAAAAGGTTAGCAAGCATGTCCTTTTCTTTAATCTCTCAATTAAGTTATTGAAAGAAGCACACTGTTTCTTGACAACAGCAGAAATAGCTTAATATAATTGAATACAAAGCTCATGGTGTGGTAAAATGGTGACAATACTGCAGTAGGTGAGGGGAAAAAAAGTCTAAGACAAAAGAGGAGAGTTTAAGATATAAGTAAGTGTAAACATAAGGGAAGGTGTGAGAAGTCTCAGCCCTTGAGGCCCAGGAGGAAGGCCCATTTCTGTTCTCCAAATAGGATTGGGAGTAATTTGGTTGTGATGAGAAGTATTTGCCCACCCCACAATCCAAAAAAAGTGGAGGACTAAAGCAGAGATGAAAACTGAACCTGTTAGAGATAAAGGAGTGCATTGATCCAGAGGACTTATAGAAAGCTTTTTCCCAGTGTTTTCCAAAAAGCATTCCCATCACAATGGGAGCATCAACATTGCTTTTGTTCCCTTTCATGAAACCATCAAACAAATTACTGCCCCACAAACTGTTTTAGTCCAAGAAATTGGGGCGTGAGAGGCTACAGTGAATCTAAATTTGGTGTTGCTGCTGTGTTTTGCAGAAAAAGCTGTGTTGTAACTCAGCTTTGTGGTTGGGAGGTGGAAATGTAAAGATCCAAAACTAGAAGTGAAAGTTACAGACTTGATTCATGTGAAGTTGATTGGGTACCAGCCTTCCCCAGCAAGCTCCATCACTACACCTCCATTCCTGAACTGGGAAAGGGCCAGGCTCCAGTTTGCAGTGTGGAAGGCACCTGAATTGTTTTAGGCCTTTGTGTGAGCAGTGCAGTGACCTAGCTGTCCCAGGACAGAGCTGTGGTGACCCGTGTTCTCCCTGCAGTGTGGTTGTGTCCCAGTGGACCAGCATGCTCAAGGTGGTGGCTGTGCACCTGCAGCGCCTGGGGCTCAGGTACGCCACAGTGGACGGCTCTGTCAATCCCAAACAGAGGATGGACGTGGTGGAGGAGTTCAACAACAATCCCAAAGGGCCCCAGGTAGGCATTCAGGGCAGGGAAGCAGTTCCTAGCACTGCTGTGAGCAGCTGTGATGTCTGAATCTGACTGTAAACAGGTTCCTTAATGCTCTTTTGGCCTTTGAAGGTTATGTTGGTCTCGTTGCTGGCTGGAGGCGTTGGCCTGAACTTGACTGGAGGAAACCATCTCTTTCTACTTGACATGCACTGGTAAAGGGAAACACAAATTCCATCTTGGAGAGGATATGCTGCTTGCTTTCTCACTGCATGTATTGTGGTGTCTGATGCATCTGGGTTTGGAGGGAGGTAGGGGCTAGTGGTTACTTGTAGAAAAGTCTTTTTACTACAGCCTTCATCCAAGATACTGATTTGTCCATCCAGTGCTCACTGCACTGAAATACAGTTCTGTAGGGGCAAGAAAAAATAGAGGAATATAACAGCAATCCAAAGAAGCAGTCATGCAGCTCTGTATCACAAAAGGCTACTGGGAACTCAGCAGTCCCTGGCTTCATTTCTTGCAGTAATGGAAATGGTGCAGTAATGCCTACAGGCAGCTTGGTTTGAAACAAATCAATGGTGTTGAGCACAGTCAGTAACTGGGCACAGCTAGAGTACCTTTGGGGTTTTCATATGAAAAGAGTGTGTGCAAACTCCTGATATTTATGCTGTTTCAGCAAAGTCAGAACTGCAGGTTTTTTAAACTAAATGTTACTCAAGAGAACTCAGAAAGCAAATGAATGTGCCTCAGACAAAACCAGCTGCTGAGTTAGTGGCATTAAGATGCTTCTACAATATGGAAGTTACACTTTTTTTTACACTTCCCTGTAATTTTGTCAGATGGACCCATCTCTTATGTAAATACTGCTGAGTGATGGCCTCTTTCACTGGGGTTTGCCTTTTTGCTTCACTCTTTCCTCACCACTTCCTCAGCTTTTTCTGAGTAGCAACTGCTGGCCAGGCTTGGGGCTCCATGGAGCAGTGGTCATGCAGTTAGCTTTGTGTGGAGCCCAGGACAAAGGGAAATACAGTCAGGGTGAGGGCTGGCCATCAAGCTGGTAAAGCTAAGGTGGCCTGGGAGCAGTTTTAGTTCTACAGAGGAGTTAAACAGGACTTCCTGGAGGCAGGAAAATGAGGCAATGATTATTTTTTTAATTACCTTGTAGGAATCCTGCTCTGGAGGACCAGGCATGTGACCGCATTTACCGTGTGGGGCAGCAGAAGGATGTTGTGATACACAGGTCAGCATTTCTCTTGGAATGAGGAGATGCTGCTGATATCCTGCCTGTCTTTAGTGAGACAAGGCCTTGCTTTCTCTACTTAGAGCTACACACAAGGTCTGATGGTGGCACTGAGGTTTGGGCACTGAGATGGAAATGTTTTCATGTGTTCTGTGTGGCACTTGCAGGCATGTTGCTGTCAGACAGCTAGCAGGGGTTCCTTGTTTTTCAGCCTGTGGCAATGTCCTGTTCATTCCTGAAAACAGTTTATATGCCAAACCATTCCTCATAATTGAGTGGGGATTTTTTCACTGCGATCCCTAACCCTGAACTTTCCTAGTATCACTAATAAAAACCACATAAAGCGCTTCTAATAAGTGGCAAAGTTGACAGATTAACTTAGTTATTATAAATGCACAGCACATTCAAAGACTGAAATTTAAAATGTTATTTTGGGTACAATGTTTTTTGTATAATAG
>WEIU01016785.1:138469-148469 GCA_013389925.1 Aegithalos caudatus | reverse complement strand
TTGGCTAAACTGAGATTTAAAAGTTAGTTTTGTGAACATGATCACTTACCCACAATGTACCATAATTAAGAGGGGGAAAGTAAATGCCATCTTATTCTTTACTTCTCATTACTGGAGTAGTTCTGCTTATGTGATATTACAAAATTAGGTTATATGTGTTTTCTTGGAACAGTTTTTTTTTTGGGGGGGAAAGATGTTGAAACTATTAAATCTGACTTATTGGGGAAGGGAAAAGGAAACGTGTTGTCTTTGTCTTGATGCTTCTTCAGCTTGAAATTCTACCAAAATCTATGAGAAGTGTGGTTTTGAAAAAGCATGAGACAGAGATTAAAATCCATATTCTGCCTATAACAGGCACTCTTCATCTCACCTCTGGAGTGATTCTGTTGCCTCAGTCTTGTTTCCTAAAATGTTTGATGAACTTCCTGAGGGCTATGGTCTCTGATAGAGGAAAGCCTGCAGTCTTTGAGTCCCACAGTGTTAGTGATTGAATGCTGCTGCTTAAGGAAAGAAAAACAGCACCTGTTGAATTTACACTACATCAGCGTTGCTTTTTTAGGTATATGACTTTTTGCAGATTCTTCCAGTTCTGCAGCTAATCAAATAATTATTTTTTTGTGGACTGCTCACATATTTTTTTTAAGGCCCAGCATGTCACTGGTAAATTATGCCTTTTTAATTGAGAAGTCTTTATTCTAAAAAGCCCCCTTATTCTAGGGGTTTCTGCTTCTTTCTCCTGCATGCACATCTGTGTTTTTCTGCCCTTTATTCAGTCAGATGTCTCCTGTCCTTTTCCTTCCTTGCTCCGATTTTCTTACACAAGATCTGGCTCCTCACACCTGTATGGGTCGTTGCTTTAGTGGCAGCTTTGGGATCTTCTGCAGCGTGTGGGAATGTCTGTGCTAAATGTTGCCCGGGTTTGGGGAAGCTCGTGTTGTCATCATACATTTATATATGCTTCTCCATGCAGATAATATTGTCTTATTTTTGGCTTTCCCGATATGTTTTTTATTGATGTTTTTAATGATAGGTCGTGTTAGTGGCAAATGAAATAAAGGAGAAGAGCTCAACTTAGCACTCATACTGATGGTTTGTGAAGGGAGGGGCTGGGAATTTGATGGTGTCCTCTTTCTCTACAACTTTTCCACTGACTCGGAGGAATTTAATTCTGCATTTTCTGCATTTTTCTAATCGATACGTAGATTTCACAAGTGATCCAAACGACAAATCCCCGGGGAAAGGGTTCCCGCTCCCGTGCTCCAGTGTCTTGTGTCCCGGCGCTGGAAGCTCCCGCTGGCGGCTCTTGGGGGGGTGAATATCCCCGCCTGTCCTGCGGGAGACCGGGGTTCCATTTCCCGACGGGGAGGCAGCCTTGCCTTTAATTCCCGCTTCACCCTCTTCCCATGGCACCCCCGTGTGCGGCGTGGAAGGAGGGAGAGAGGGAAGGGTCGGGAAAGGTTCCTGCAAAGCGCGGCGATTCCTTGCGTTGCTGCTGCCGCCCCACCGCGAGTTGCGCGTCCGTGTGCGGGCTGCAGCCTTCCCGAGCCGCCGGGAATCGCCGCCCGCGCACCGGAGGAGGGAGCAGGCAGAGAAAAACCAAAGGTTCGAAAGTCTCAGTTTTTTAGGAATGCTCGTCCCCGCTCCATGAAACAATTCGCCGAGGCGGTGTCTGGGAAGAGCGATGGCGGTAATGCTGCAGAGCGGCGCTCGGAGCGCCGGCACCCACGGCACATCCATGGGAGAGGCTCAGCCCCTTGCCCTGAGAAGACCGGGGACAAATTGGCCGGTTAGCTCAGTTGGTTAGAGCGTGGTGCTAATAACGCCAAGGTCGCGGGTTCGATCCCCGTACGGGCCACTTCCCTTTTGTGCGTTTGTTTTTTTTTTTTTTTTCCTTGGACATGAAGAGATCGCTGACTTAGCAGAGTCTCACTTTATTTTGTTTCAGGGGCGGAGGGATAACACGGAAAGGAACGCGGCATCTCCCCACAGGAAGCTTGACTTGGGCGGTCATGGGGGGACAGCGAGTATGAGCAGGGCCGGCGCCTCCCCCGCCGTGCCCGGGGCCGGCCGTGACCCGGAGCCGGGAGCCCGCGGCGGCGGAGCAGGAAGCAGGTGGTGGCGAGGAGACAGCACTCGTGTACCCAACTCCTCGTTAGTATAGTGGTTAGTATCCCCGCCTGTCACGCGGGAGACCGGGGTTCGATTCCCCGACGGGGAGACGGTATTCGTTTTTCCTCGAGCGGGCGGAATGCATCCCCCGCACTTCCTTTTCCCTACCGGGTCCTCAGCGAAGTTCGCGCTAGGAGATAATCAGGCCAGAGCTGGGAGGAGAGTGAAGGCAGGGGTAGATGCCTTAGGGCAACTCCCAGCAGCATCCTGATCCACCCGTGCTCTCCCATCTGGCCCGACAGCGGTGTTCCGCTGTCGCGATGGAAGCGCAGATGCTCAGTGCTGATATTCTGCCCAGCCAGCCGTGCCTCTGTTCTCATGAGGTAACACTGGAACCTCAACCCACATTCTCCCAGATATTCATCAGCCAAGTTATGCTGCTGCAGAACATCTTAAACCATCCCACCCCACCACAATCAACAAGACAGCATCAAAATAGATGTGATTAAGTACCACCTCTTCCACAGCTTCATGAAAGCACAAGTTTAAGGTTTAATATAATACTAAATATTCCCTTTATTCTTTAAAAAAAGTTTTTAAGCATCCCAACATTTTATAAGGGTAAGCAGTGCTATTTAGGCACAGATAGTGCTTTCATTTCCCTGAACACATCACAGTAGTTTGCCATTTTGCAGTCATCTAAAGCATGCAGAGTAGCCCTGTGAGGCCTTCACCAGTCCTTCACAAGGCAACAGCAACAGGGGGACAACGTTAACCCATCAATCTAAAAGGAGTTCACACATTTGCAAGTTCTAACAAGTCTACAGCATAATTAAGGCACGAGGTAAGAGTATAAACGGACACTGAAACACCACGCAACAGCAGCTTGAATGGGCTGGCTCGCAGGCATTCCTGCTCTCTCAGAATGGCTCAGTGGAAGCAATCCATCTTCTTCATGATCCGTGTCAGTGCACCCAGTCTTTGGGATTTCGTAGTACCTCCAGGATTTCTGCTTCTCTGGAGCTCTCTGGTGGGTTGTGCATGTACTCCCACCTGCAAGGAGATGGGAAACTCACTCAGCCCAGCTGGCAGCCACTTCTGCACCAGGCTGTGTTGGCTTTTCCAGGGATGCAATACACTGTTGATACTCTTGGCTGAAGTGACAGATACAGTTACAAATCACAAGTTCAGTAAAAATAAATAATAATGCCACCGCGGTAGATGGGAGAAAGGTTTGCTTCATCTTTTTACCAACTTTTGAAAAAGCTGGAAGGACAAGGAAAAAGGAAAGAGCAGTGCCCCATTCCCCACAAGGCATGCAGGTTTATTTGCAAATGTCTTTGAAGTCTCTTGTGACACACTAGTATCATAATGAAGATGAATAAAAAAAGGAACCACAGAATTTTTACAGTGGCACAAGGCCTTTTTCCAGAATCTGGACTAGAAGCTCTAGAAGTCTTTGTTGAATCTCAGTTTTAAAAACAAAAGTGGTGAAAGATCCATTTTTTAATTGAAAAGGTAATTGAAAGAAGCACAACAGAGAAAGGAAGATGTCAGCAGTCACAAAAAGATGGGTACATCCTCCTTCCATTTTCCCCCCAAGGAATGAGCCATTCATGCTGTGAAGTGAGCCAGTTACATTGATGAAAAAGAGCAAACCCAGACAATCCCAGGAATTAAAACACAGGAAATGCTCCACCACTAGGTCAGGGACACCCCAGGTGTTGTCAGTGGAATGGAGACACATGGTGAGAACAGCACTGCCTTTGCAATTCCAGGGCAGCAGGCAATTTTCCTAGCAGAGGAAGGTCACTAGTGAACTTTATGGAATTCATGATAGGATCTGTACTGCCCACCACACCCAAAAGCAACCTGAAAGTGGGAATAAATAGTAACCAAATTTGTTGCTGTCACAACTGTAAGCAAGATGGGTTAAAACCTAAAAGGCCAGTTAGAAACAGTATTTAGCCAAGCAACTGAGCAATAAAATGGCAGGTGAAATTCACTGTGAATTGATGTGATGGGACACTGAAAAAAGCTGCATACAGATTGAGTTAAATTTCATTGCCCAGGAAAGTCCTTGGCATCGTAACAGTTCTATGAAAAAAACACCTTAATGCTGATCAGCAGTCAAAACCAGCAATCAGAATATTGAGATTATGAAAGAATAATGAATTAAAACATTGCTATGCCACTGAGTCAGCAGCACACCTGCATCTTGTATACAGATATGCAGCTTACACTGTCTGTTCCTTATCCCCAGTTCAAAAAGGGCACAGAAAACTTAAGCCTAGAGAAAGTGGCAAAAGTATGAAACAGCAGCTGTACAAAAGACTAAAAAGAGCAGGAGTTCTCAGCCTGGAAAACAAACAATGAAAAACCCCCAGCAGCCTGTAAAACAAAAACTATTAAGGAGAAAATGAACAGGACAAAAATCACGTTACTCAGTGAAAAGTCAGATGAAGTCATCAGGTTCAAGTAGAAAACAGAGGTACTTTCTCACACAACACACAGTTAAACTGTGGGGCTCCTTGCCACACATTTGGCAGGACTGCCAGAAGCTCTCATGGTTTCTAAGGGCTACTAAACAAAAACCAATGGTGCGAGGACAAGAAATCTATCAAGAGGAACTAAGCACAAAACCCATTTTTTTTTTTTTGTCAGAAAATCTCTATGCCACAGACTATTGATAACTAGGTGAGTACATCAGAGAAGCATCTGCATTTGCAGAACAGAGAACTGTACTTGTCCAGTGCTTGTGTCAGGCATGAATTCACCACTAAGAGACTGGAGACAGGAGACTCCTTTGATTCAATCCCATGAAGTATTTTACTAAGAACAGTGCCTACTGCAACTCCACATAACCACACCCTTACCTTGCAGTCAGTGGCAGAGACATCAGAATGCTCTCAATTCTTGATCCAGGTGTCAGGAGGCCAAACTTTGTACCTCTGTCATAAAGCAAGTTGAACTCTACATACCTATAGGAATGAAGAGATGCAACAGAAAACAACTGAGTTTATCAGCAGAAGCTGGTTGTGCTTTCTGCAACTGGCAGACCTCAAACAAAACCAGTCTTACTGCTGAGCTGGGGTCTTTAGCATCCTCTGCATGGGAATGCAGGTGTGACCTTGCACTCCACAGAGCACAGGGAGAAGTGACCTCAGCTACGAGACTAGGGCAGAACAGCTGTTCCAAGGAGAGCTCTCTGCAGGCTCCTGGGCTGTATGTACTTCTCCCTGGTCTCAGCCCTGCTGCCAAGCTCAACACCACATCTGCCTTGGTTATTCTCCTCTTTGTGGGGGTGTCAGACATAAAAAGGGGCCTTAAGGGTACTGAAAATAACCAGAAGAAAAAATCTACTGTGCAGTCCTCCCTGCTGAAGGACACAGAAGCAGCAAGGTCAGAACAGTATTTCCTGGTTCCTGGGAAGATTGGAAAGCAGCAGAAGTCAGATAGCTTCAGAGTGCTGGCTGGGACTTGTAAGACCATTTTCTTCTCCCAGCACAGGAACAGAGATCTGACAATTCATCAGGGATTATCCTGACAGCCTGTACAGGGTGTTTGTACTTAAAGATACAGAAAGAAGGAAATAGTTGTATTTTGTTTGGGTTGCTTGTGTCGCAACATGGGAGAGTGGGAAATATCTTCTTTGCACCCTCTTTTGCAATCCAGTGTTAGATTTCAGAATTAGTTCTATGCACAAAAATGCTGAAATTCTTGGTGAGCTTTTTTGGCCCACACAACCTGTAACCATGAAGAACTAGCTCATATTTTTTTCTTGCCAGCAGAGTCCACCTCCTGTGTCTACTTCTGTTCCTCCAGTACTCACCGTCCTCTCCGAAGCTGTTGCCATAGCTTTTCCTCTGGTGTGAAGGGGTCGTGGCAGTGCTTTTTCACAATGGGAATGTAACAAGGCACAACAGCTTTGGCACAACTCTTTACAAACTGGAATACCTCCTCCTTGGAGGGAGAGTCCATATCATCAAAGAATATGCCTCCAATCCCTCTTCGCTCGCCACGGTGCTTGATATAGAAGTAGTCATCACACCTAGAAGAAGCATCAGGTGATTACTAATATGGTCCAGAGAATTCAAAGACATGGACAGAACTGCAAAGAGCTGCATGCTACAGGACAGAATCAGAGAAGTACTGACAAGACAGTTCCTGCAGGGCTGGGTGCCCCACTGTTTCCCTGAGTGCCCAGAGCGAGGACGGTGCAGCATCACCTGAAAACACTCCGGTGTCACTTGCAGTAAAAGCTCTGATTAAATGGTCCCTGTAAAGCTACACATCACCACAAACTCACTGAACACCATGGCAGATGCATCCATGTAGGTTGGTCCAATGCATATCCTCTACCTCCTCAGAACAGGGACATCTGATTTCAAAACTTTCCAAACTAAGGGCTCTTGACAGATTCCATTCCCAGCATTATATGTAGTTCCCAAATTATTTGGACAGCTTTCATATGAACTCAAACTTGGAAGAGAATTTATTCTCTTTGCTGTTCAGGTAAAACAATTTTCTTCATCAAAACAAAAGTAATCTAAGGCCCAAAGACCAGATAAAGCAACTGTCACTGCACTCTTCCTTGGAAAAAGGCTTTTTAATAGTTAAAACTTGGAAGATTGAGCAAGTCATTATAGCAGTGGCTTTTCATGAGTCATGTTTAAGTTCATAAATAAATAAGGGCAGCTTATCCTAAAAGCAATTAATCTCTTTTATTTACAGGGAGTATCTAGTTGTGAAATTACTGTAACTTAGATGAGTTAACCCTATCTTTCCTATAATTCCTTGCTTGGGTGTGCAAGTATTCACATGGAGGAGAAAGCAAAGGGAAGCAGGAAACAGAAACCATCAACATCAAGAAAACCTGGCCTTCTTTATGGACTAGTTTTCCATATAGGACGAGTCTTCCATAAATCCACAATTGCTCTCAAGTGTTGTATATGAGAGACATGGAGATGTAACAGATAACCTACACTATTTTTTTATTCGCTGGGATGATCAGTGGTTTTTATTTTATGATAGCAAGAAGGAAAAAAAAAACTGAGTCAGAAACATAAAAGAGAACAAACCTGACAAAAATCTTAAACCTAAATCAGGCAGACAGTGTGGTAAATGTAATTATGTTTATCTTTAGCAAAGTGGGAAGAAGTCTCCTACCCCCTGCAGCTGGCATCACTAACCTACTTAGGCTGCAAAGAATCTGCATTAAGGCAGATTCTCTCAACTACCAGGCAAAAAATCCTCAGACAGCAAGACTGTAATCTCAAGGCTCTAAGATGTGTCTCTCTACTGTGGTTGCCACCCAAACTATAACACCCACTTTATCTCCTGTCCTCAGGCAAGACCTAGTAGCTTACAAAAGGGTACCCCCACCTTCCTGCATACACAGCTTGTGGCAGATAGGATTATCAGACACTGAGCAGCAAGTTCACACTTAATAGTGGAAGATCCCATCACTTGTATCTCTCAGCTCAAGAACATTCAAAGTTTGCCTCTTAGAAAATGTGCTGTTGAACTCCCAGTGAATGTGTCACCAGAGAAAAAAATACAGCTTCATCAAATCATGAGCCTTCTACATTAAGGACAAGGTCCTTTACTTACCTGAAAATTAGGGAAAAAAAAAAAAAAAAAGGCCACGAAGGCCAGACTGGAGGCAGAAAAACAGAAGTGGGATTTTCAGAACTGCTATGATGGCCCAGGAGCTCACGCTGAATCCTGCACATTTACCATCAGTTCACCGTAAACAGAATTTGTGCAAGTCCATGGGGCAGAAGTCTTCTCTTAGTTTAACACCAGAGGCTAAAAGGAATTTTAAGTTGCCTAGCACAACAAAATCTTGATGAGTCAGCTTGATGTTTGTTTGGGCTGTAGACATAGTTGTCAGCCCTCTGATTGGAAAAATCCAGGATTCTGTAAACAAGATATTTCTTTGGACAACATTTTGTCCCAGTACACTCCTGATTTTCATGAGGGCTTTCTGACACTTTTCAAAAGGCAGCAGAACCTACAGTTCCTAGCATACACTTAACTGCCAACATCCAGTGCTGCTTTCTGCTCCCCCCAGGCACACCTTCCCCCACATACCACTTCTTGTACTTGGGATACAGCTTCAGATCGTGCTTGTCACAGGCTTCTTTCAGAGTCTTGTGAAAATGAACGGCGTCCTCTTCATCCAGGTAAGTTGGAGTGAGGTCAGTCCCACCACCAAACCACCACTGAACAGTTCCTATGGCAGAGGCAAGCGGCAACATTTTTCTTTTAAACTTCTGAGCAGCAACTTGTTGCTAGTGGTTCACCAAGAACTAACAACTACTTTTACAATACAAAACAAAATAATTTTTCAGTGGTGTTCCTAAACTTCAACAGTGAAAGATTTGACTACAAGGTAGTGTGATGATCAGTTACTTCAGTAAAAGATCAAACAAACTTCAACGTAGTGAAAACCATTTTGGGCCACTGATCCTGACTACAGGATAGCATTTTCACGAGATGGGCTGGTGACTCTTGACATAGCTGGGAGCAAACTCCCACTGGTTCTTGGTCTCCTACCCCAGCCACGCATTCACACTGCCTTTGAGCAGAGTCAGACATTTCCTACATTCCTCATTGGATTATAATCCTTACCATCTGCTTCTTCAATTTCAAAGTATCTGTAGTTGAAGTGCATGGTTGGAACATGAGGATTCTTTGGATGGATAACAGAGCTCACGCCCATGGCACAAAAAGGCAGCTTCCCTAGATAAAAAGAAGCACAGAGAAAGCCCTTCAGTTTTTCAATAAACTTAATTTGTTATCGTTTAAGGAACATTGCTATTTTCCCTTAGGCTCCAAACCACAACAGGAAAATGTCTCATGTAGGATCACCAGAATTATTAATCAGTGGTCAAGTTACTTCACATCTGTACACTTCTGTGCACCTAACTCAACTCTTTGGTATTTGTTCTAAAATGTGACAACAGTTTGGAGAACCCACTAGATGAAGACCACTTAAAACATAAGGCACTGCTAAGGCTTTTTACCACCCCCAGTCCTCACAATTACCCTTTGCTACACAAACGAGTGTTGCTTTACCTTCAGGTGATATTGGTTTTAGCCCTCCACATTCCTGGTACATAATTCCTGCGCTGTTTCACTGCTGCGCTAAAGTCATTATTGTGAAACCACCTGTGCCTACAATACATTCCTCATAGCAGCAAGACGGAGGGAGAAGCACTCCCGTACCTGGCTTTCTAGGGATATGAAACTCCACCTGTCAGACTTACTGATTAGAAATCGCTGTGATACAAATGAAAACCTTTTGAGCTTTGATCAGTCTGGCCTTCCTCACGTTCTGCTCAAAGGCCACGTTGCTTTCGGAGTACCTGCACGGGAATACTCAGGTGATCCCGTCCCTCTTCCCTGTCCCAGCTGAGCGCTACTCCGCCTTACCGTCCTTGGCCTTCAGAGACTTCCCCCTGCTCCGCATCTGCCGCGCTGCCTCCTCGGACAGGAGCCCGGACACGACGGACACGTTCACACCCGCCTTCTCGAAGACCTCTCCATCCTGCAGCACGCAGCTGATACCGCCTCCGCCTGCCAACGCCAGGCTCCGGGTCACGGTCACCGAGGGGTGACCGAGCACCGGGGTGCCGGCGTCCGCGGTCTCCCCCGCGGCTCCCCCGTACCTTCCTTCCTTTCCCAGCTGTCAACGGCGAAGGAGGCGCCGGGGTCCAGGGCGGCCAGAGCGCGACACACCTCCGCCTGCGTCTCCATGATCAGCAGCTCCATGCGGCTCCGCAGCTCCCGCCGCCGCCGCCGCAGCTCCCGCAGCCCGCTCACCGGCGGCGCCATGAACCGCTGCCGCAGCTCCTTCTCCTCCTCGTCCTCCCGGGCCGCCGCC
>WEIU01016785.1:83582-138190 GCA_013389925.1 Aegithalos caudatus | reverse complement strand
GGCCGCGCCGGGTATGAACGTGTGTTTGCACACGGAATTGATTAGGGGCGAAAGCACCTCTGAGATCATCCAGCCCGGCCTGTCGTTTATCTCCACGTTGTCAGCTAGACCGCGGGGCACTGACTGGCACGTCCAGTCTTTCTTTAAACGCCTCCAGGGACAGGAACTCCACTGCCTCCCTGTGCGGTCCAATCCAATGGCTAATCACCCTTTCTGTGACAATATTCTTCCTAATTCAACCTAAACCTCCCCTGGCACAGCTTCACGCTATGTCCTCTCTTCATGTCGCTGGTTGTCCGGAATTGTGATCCCCACTGGCTACAACCTCCCGCTAGGTAGTTCTAGAGACTGATAAGGTCACCCCTGAGCCTCCTTTTCTTCAGGCTGAACAACCCCAGCTCCCTCAGCCTCTCCTCCTAAGACTTGTGCACCGGAGCCTTCACCAGCTCCATTTTTCTTCCTTGGACCTGCTCTAGCACTTCAATGGCCCTCCTGAATTGAGGAGCCCTGAACTGGACATAGTATTTAAGATGTGGCCTCACCAGTGCTGAGCACAGAGGAAGAATCACTTTCCTGCTCCTGTTGGTCATGCTATTTCTGAAAGAGGCCAGAATGCCATTGGCACACAGCTGGCTCCTCCTACACGTCTGTACAAGAAAGCCCATCCACACTGGGCGCTGTGAAAGCGTGCAAGCATCCCATAACCCTCCCATCTGGATCTGCCCATTGCGTGTGGGTGCCGGGACAGGGAGAGCCATCGATGGATGCAGCACTCAGGTGCCACACCTCGCCTGGTGCAGCTTTGGGAGAGGGGGCTGTGCTGTCCTTGTGCCTATAAAACATCTCTGCATACTGCCTACAAATAACTTGGTATTGTTGATGCAACTACGTGTGGCTGCAGAGTCATTTTGTGAGTAATTTCCTGAACAGGGCCAGGCATTGCTGGAATAGGGGTAAAGTTGTATTTTACTGAGCTGTTCTGTGAGCCATGTGGAATTGCTCTTCTGTGTATGGCATTTCTGGCTTGCTACTCATACTAATGAGTTTTTAAAACCTCAATAGTTTGTGGGACCACCAGTTTAGTGCAATAGGAATATTTCCCATTAATCTTGGAGGGCACATGCTTATGCATCCTTTGTTCTTTCTGAAGTTGAAGCACATTTCCTGATATAATGGAGAAACTAAAGATGTGTGCAGTGAAAGGGCTTTGTTCTCACTGCAGTTATGGACATGTGGTGGGACAGCTTGCATGACTGCAGTGTTGTCATGAAGGGCTATGCCCTTTTTAGGAGAGACAGATGAGAAAAGTCTGGTGGTGGAATTGCCCTCTCTGTGAGAGAGCACTTGGGAATGTCTTGAGCTTTGCCTTTGGGTGGACAACAAGCAAGTCAAGAGCTCATGGGTTAGGAAAAAAGGGCAGACAAATAAGGTTTCTTTTTTGGTGTTTTGGGTGTTTTCTACAGGCCACCTGAGCAGGAGAAAGTGCATGAGGCCTTCTACAGGCAGCTTAAAGCAGCCTCACAGTCACAGGCCCCAGGGGACTTTAACTACCCGGACACCCGCTGGAGAAACAGCAGGTGACAAAAGTGATTAAGGGACTGGAGAATCTCTCCTATGAGGAAAGACTGAGGGAGCTGGGTCTGTTCAACCTTGAGAAGAGATGACTGAGAGGGGACCTCATCCCTGTCTGTGAATAACTGGAGGGAGGGTGTCAGGCTCTGCTCAGTGGTGCCAAGCAATGGGACAAGAAGGCATCAAGTAGAAACTGATAGACAAGAAGTTTTACCTGAACAGGAGAGAACTTCTTTACTGTGACCAAGCATGGAAATAGGATGCCCAGAGAGAATGTGGAGTCTCCCTCCCTGGCGAACCATCTGGATGCAATCCTATACCATCTCTGGGATCACCCTCCTTGAGCAGAGAGGTTAGACCAGATGATCCACTGTGGTCCTTTCCAACCTACCCAGCCTGTAATTCTGTGAAAATAAGAATTCAGAATAACAAAGAGAAGGTCCATGTAGAGCCAGATGTTGAAAAGTATTGCATAGCACAAAAATGGCTCAGCCCTGCAAAGATTGCATTTTGGTATGTTCCTTGGAAACAGTAATCTGGTATTTCTGAATTGATTTGCATCTGTAGTACCCAAGTGTAGATCAATTTCAAGGGTGACTCCGTGGAAAGTGTGGAGATTAATCCCTATTTCATTATCTGTCTCTTTTCACCAGTGTATTTTGGCCGTGAGTGTTTGTGTATAAAGTGATAACGTTTGCTTGGGGGCATAGTGCATGTTCTCATTTCTGATCTGCTTCTGCTCTCTGGCAGCAGAGGATGCTGTGAAGCTGCTGAAGCTCTGCAACGAGGAACAGAAGAGCTCTGAGATTCTCTCTTCTGAGCTCGGCTCTCTTCTGCCATCAGCTGGAGAACATGATCCCCGATGAGCAAGGAAACCCGACCCAGAGGAGGTAGGAGTGAAGGGGGGAACGTGTTAAGAGAGGTCTGCGGCTTGTAATTAGCTTGGAAGTGCATAATGCATACTGTTGATCATGAAAACGTTTAGATACACCCAATAGATACAATTCAAGAAGGAACTGTGCCATCACTGCCAGCTCTGGATAAAGAACTGTGGGAAAGAGCTGCTTAGAGCAGCCAAAAACCATGAGATGGTAGTGCCCTTCCAAGCTCTTTACTGCAGTAAAAGCTCTGCTCTCTCAGTAAGGTTTTTTTAAGACACTTAAAAACAAATAAATGTCGGGGCCAAGACATGTAAAACACATTGCTGCTGATTTAATGTGCTGGTGTGTTTTTCCTGTACTAGGTTGAATGCAATCTTTGATAACATCTGGTAATTCAGCTGGATGGGACCTCTGGAGGTCTCTAGTCCAGCCCCAAGGGTTCACCATTCCCAGGCTGGATGAGGTTGTGCAAGGCCTTCCTTGTCCAGCTGCAGTCAGAAAAAAACTCTTTCCTCCTTTTGCTGGGACTCCTGCCTCAGCGCTCCACCACCCCCAGAAGAATCTGTGAGAATTTCCTTTGCTGCAGCCACATTGCTAGGCCAAGGTCTTGTCTTGCTGCTGAGGTTTAGATCCATGACTGCTTTACACACTGGGATGGCTCAGGCTGGATACAGAAGCCTGGTGAGGCGTTCACTCTCTGTTGGTGGTGAGGAGTGGCAGAGTGTGAAACACTGACACTGTTTCTGTGTGAATCCTGCTCTGTTAGCTCCTTGTGAGGACCTCCTCTCTGGCAGCACTTTAATTCTGAAACATCAGCTGAGTACTGAAGTGTTTGAGATATTCAGCAGTGATACAAGGCAAGAAAATGACAGCTCACATTTTGATCTGCTTTTGCAGTGCAGAGTGGTGGTGTGTAGGGTGGGCATTTCTGTGGAAATACTAATGGAAGAGGAAAAAGGCACTCAGAGTTTAGCTTAGGACCAAGAGGAAAACCTGGAATTTGTCTTGCATTTACCTGAACAAGGACTGAATCTGAGGAATTGAACCTTGTGCTTTTTTAGAGAGATAGGTGAAATTCCAAGGTTTTGGCCTCCCTTAAAATCTCCATGTGAGTTTTTTAAAGTCTGACTGAAAATATGCATGGTGAAATGACTTTAAATATTTAGTCTCTAAGTGTGTCATCCATTTTCATATCTGTATGTGTTTTTTTGTGGGGGTCTTGTTGTGAGGTTTCGCTTTCAGTGACAGCAAAGCCATTTAGATTTGCTTTGTAGCCAAAACCTCTACTGGTGCGAGTGTGATTCTAGAGAAGGTTGTCAGGCTACAGTGATTTAAACCAGATTTGAAGAACTGAAATTCTATCTACAGTATTATGTAAGGTGACCTCTTATGAAGAAAAGAATGTTTTTAATATTATTTCTTTTTTGTTGGTTTTCCCTATACTTTGAAAAGAGCTCTGAAGCTTCTCTGTGGCTGCTTGTATTTAGGTGTCATCTACCTTGGTTTTATCTCTCTTTCTTATGAGAATTTATGGACAAAAATATATTAACAAAAGAACAAGAAACACTCCATGTTCTAAGGTAGCAAAGCATGATCAGGTCTCATTCAGACTGAGACAGTCACAGGCTTTCACTGAGACTGTTTGATACTTTTATTTTGAATACTAAATTAATACAGTTGCTTATCAGAAAATAGGAAGAAAAAGATGTGTTGAGAACAGAAAAATTCCCCATGAAGTTGGCATTTCTTTTACTTCTGAAATTAAAAGAGCCACTTTCATCCAGTTTATCACACAAAGCATTGATTGTGACTTCAAAAAGATTTTGAGGGCTTGCATTAGACAAGTACTCTTGTTTAACAGAGGTCATCTCAAAGGTTTTGCATGACAGTACAAGTTGAATTAAGTTATTATCTCAGTAGGATAACAGTGAGAGAGAAATGAAAGCTTTGGTGACTGAGCTGAAACAGTAGGCAATGTGAAGGTTGTAAGAGAAAGATGAAAACCCTTCTGCATCTGTCATCTCAGTAATTTGTCTGGATGGCAGATTCATAGGAATCCTCTTTTTTTTTTTTTTTTTTTTTTTTTTTTTTTTTTTTTTTTTTTTTTTTTAATGCAGGATAGATTCTCCTGGGTGTATGAAGGAAGCAAAGGAAAACTACAGGACAAGAAGCTGCTGGAATTCTTTCAGGCTACCTCCTGGAAGGTAAGAGTAGTTACGCATTGCCTTAGGAAAACCTAAGTTCTTCCACTCCTGATTGATTACCTTTGCATAGTTAATAAAAGAGAAGTGAAAAAGTGAAATATAGAGATTTGCACAAGCTCACCAAAAGTGCTTGTGTGTAGCCTCTCCTGGAAATGTGCCAGCACTCCAGGTCAGGTACTACATCTTCCCTGTGATGTGATCCATTGTTTTCCCACTTCCTCTGCCCTTTCTTGAGCTCTGCCTTCAGATTTGCTGTCACATAGCACCATCTTCATAAAAGATTAGGAATTTTCCCCAGCCATAGTTATTGCATATGTGACTTCATCCAGGAAAAGCCAAAGCACGACCTCTCTCCCAGGTTTCCAAGGAAAAGGAAACAATGAGCAGAAGTGATCTGTTAGCAAGAATTCTTTCCTTGTACTGAGATCCAGGTCAAACATTACTCCCCTGCCCTAATGTCACAATAATATTTTTTGCAGCCACTGTAGCTGTTTATACACACTAAATGTGATGTTTGCTGTTATGAAAGTCCATCCAGAAGCCAAAATACATACTCTTCTGTCCTCTCTGGAATAATAGGTGCATGTTTTATGGTTCAGCTAAAGAACTGGCTGAGTTAGCTCACAAGTCTTGAGAGACTTGTGTCTGCAGCTAGTTCTGAGTAACAGATATACATGGTGCTAGAATAATTGTGACTTTTTAACTGTCTGGGCAGCTCAGGATTATCAGGAAGACTAGAGGCAGGGAAGGGTGTGATGCATATGCTGAGAATCAGCAGGGGGTTTTAGGACAGAAGAGCAATTTCCATGAGAAAAGGTGCTGTGGTCACCCTTGCTGACAAGGGAAGTGACGAATGTTAAGAATTGTGGGCAGCACACAGGAGGCTTCTGTGGTCATTTTAGAGCTAGCAGTTTGGGACTCATGATGGTCCCTGGCTCAGGCATTTTTAACCTGCTGCAGTGGGAATGCACCACCTTTATCTGACCCTTACACTGTACTGCAGGGATAAGGTCAGGAATTCTATGAAAAAGAAGATAAACTGTTTTTCCTGCATTGCCTCCAGAAAACTAATGATAAAGCCTGCTTAGTCCATTATTTGCTGTCAAGGAAGAGGTAACTCTCTCCTCATGCTGTTACTTCATAGAAGCTATAACAGGTTTTACCAAGGCCATTATTCAGTTACCATATCTAACTATCTGACCTGACTAAAAGCAAGCCAAATCCAAAAGCAAGATGCCACAGAAGTAGAAGAATAAGGCACAATACTTATATCCATATCCAGATCTGCTTCCAGACTATGTGTGTCTTCACTTTAGGGGTTTCCTGAACCCTGGTGTGATTGATCCTAGTTAGTGACTGTCAGTAGGTCTCTCTTCTAAATGCAAGTTCAGTCTCTCTTGAGAATTTTCTGCAGCTAAAAAATCCTCAGGCAACCAGCATTGTGGTCTGCAGGGCTTGCCTAGAACACAGCTTCTCTTAGCATCATTGATGGCTCCTTATTCTTGAATATCTGGAGAGACAGTGAAGAGTTTTTCCTGTCCATACCATCAGGCCTGTCTCTGCACTAGAGTGGAGAATCATAACCCTTTATCTCCTTGTATGGTAGCCACTGTCCCCTCATGCAAAGGATGTGTCAGGAACACATTGCTTACCCATGAAAATGCATGTGTTTCTCAGCCTAAAACTTCATCAGCAGGCTAGTGGATTCCTAGATGAACTCACTGCCTTCAGCAGTTTTTCTTCTCTCAAAACTCTAAGAAACAAAGAACAGTGTTTTGTTACTCTCTGTTCCGGTGTGTGGTTTGAAATGGAGCACTTTGAAAGGCCAGCTTTTAAAGGTAAAAGCCTTGGCAGCACTCAGATTGCAGCCTTGCCCTAAAGTGAATCACCACCTTTTGAATCACAGCTTTCACTTCCTTCATTGCCTGAATTTCTTAATCTTCCACCTCACATTGGTTTAGGTCTGTGGATGGGGAAATGTCACCAAAGTGGAAATACCACGCCAGAGATGAGCCTGAGGACTCAGAGACAAGTCCAGGCAGGAGTGCTGGGGGCTGGGCTGCAGTGGAGAAGTGGACCAAGCCCCCTACAGATGGGGTACTTTGAGGAGAGCAGAAGCAGAGGCAGAGAGCAGAATCTTCTGGGGAAAGGTCAGGACAGTTTGTTTGGACACTACTGATGTTTTTTAAAAAGTTAGTTTTGCAAAGTGGGCTGAACTCCTGCAAGGGAGTCCTCCTGTGTAAGCGTGGTTTGCAAGGACTGAAATGGATTTGAGTCATTGGATTGGAAACCATAGAGTCAAATTCTAACTGATACTAGAGCCTGCCAAGAATTTACTTGATGCAACTCCCTACCAGAGTTCTCAAAAATGCTGATAAGGTGTAGGATGTTGTAGGGCAGCTGCACCATCTCAGCATTAGACTTCCTTTTTTTTTGTCTATTTATAGAAGGTGGCCTTCTTGCAAGGGCCTCTCTTGTCATGAGTTCTGTGGGATTTCATTGTCCTTTCAGCTTTTAAATGAAATGGAGTGTTTAGACATACTGGATCTTAGCACTGCATTATCTTCCTCTTCTGGGTAACTTCTGTTTCATTCTTTTTCAGTGTAATAAACCCCAGAGCCCTGTCCTGGTGTCTTCCTTCCCCTGTTCTTCAAAACTGTCTTGAAAACCCCTGTCACATGCTCATCACTGGTTTTCCCCAAAGGTCCCAGGTTTGCTGGTAACACAGGTCCTTACAGCTGTTGTCCTGAGACTGCTTTTCATGAGAGAGCTGTTTCCTGCTCATTCTTGTGTAACACTCCTGCAGCTTTTCCCCTCCTATAAGTTTCAAACTTTTTCTCTCTTCTGGACTTCCTTATTCTCTACTAATGTAGGATATGACCTGTCACAGGAGCATGGTGCTTGCTTCCTGGAGAAACAGAATTTCTCCCTCTAAATTTCTTATTAAGAGGCCTTGGAGAAATTCTCTTTTCACCTATCAAAGGAAGAAGTAAGAGGATGACCTTATTTTTAAAACAAGGGGCAGATGTGAAAACCATGAGACATGGGGTCCTGCCTGCTTCTATTGATTTTTAAGGTAGGCTGTCTCTTGGGTTATAAAAATGAGTTACACAGTAAAAAAAAATCTAGATTTTAAAGTAGACTTTATTCAATTCGTTTTTACAGTCTCTATCTTAAACAGGTAAAGAGCTTCATCTGTTAACTGTGGAAAGGGTACAGGCATGGTGCACTAACTGAATAGTTGTTCCATTGCCTTGCCCTGGTATCAGTGTGACCCTTCTCCATCACTGTGATCTGGTTTTGTTATACTTAGCTATAAAGAAGAGATAAGATCTGTTTTTGTTATATTTAGCTATAAGAAGAGATATTGGCCATCCAATATTAAGCTCTCTCAGAACTTCAAGTTCTGTAAGCTTGTGGAGAATTATATGAACTGTCCAATGTAACAGAAAAGTGAGTTATTTTTCATAGTGCTGTAACATTTCTCTAGGCAATTCAAACCATATACAGTACTCTCTAATAGACTGTGGAATTGTGGAAGATACTCTTCTTAAACATATTAACTCAGTCCTTTTATATTTCCATGGTAGTTTTGTCACAGGACTATAGTGATATTATCTACTGGATGACTTTGAGGGCTTCATGAAAGCATGAGCATTTTAGAGAGCAGACACCTCTCTTGAAGAACAATCTTACAATACAGAAAATAGGAAAGGTTCTTTAATTCTTCTAATTTTTAAACTGACTGATCTCTTGCTAATTTGAAGTCAATGTTATCTGAAGTTTAGTTATTTCACTTATACTTGTAAAAGACAAATTACTTAACCATTCGCAGTTCTGTACGTTTTAATGCTTGCTATATACTTTTTTGTATAATTTTGACAAGTTCTCCATCAACTCAGGTAGCAGGTTACAGTTTGCATTGAACAATTTGATGTATCTGATTGACTTGTTTAATGCTGAAGTCTTTGGATCTTGAAAAATGTTTTCCACTAGCACGTTTTCCAGCCCTTCTGGAAGTACTGGAAGGTGAACTCTAAGAGCTGTCACCCATTAGTTTGAGCAGTTCCTTTGTTCAAAGTACAAAACCTTGGGCTTATTCTGCAAGGGAGACCTGCTGTGTCCCTGAAAGGCTTGGTTGTTATTTAGTGAGTTCAGAAATTGTTGAGATTCAATGCAATTCTTCTTCTCAAAGTTTTCTCCATATTGTGGGTATGGTGATGGCAAAAGATAAAATGTATGTTTTATCTTTATGTTCTTTTGTCTCTATATCTCCTTTTGCACTTGTAAATCAAGTCCCTGCCCCACAGAGGACTGTGGGACACACACTGTGGTTCCACTGCTGCTGACCTGGCATTCAGCATATGGTCTGTGGGTGATTAGGGAGGGGATTATTCTATCACTGGACAAGAAAGCAGAGTGTCTATGGAAATTACCAGGAGCAGGCTTAAAGCAAGCAAAGGCCAGTCCTTTTTACACAGTACAGCTGAAATAAACTGAGACTGAGAGGTGCAGGGTGTTACAGAGACCAGGGGTGCACATGAACTTAAAAAAGGAACTAAGAAAATCACAGAAAGGCTTTGAAATGCACAGATGTAAAACGAGCTCCCAGCTCTGTCTGTCCCTGAAGAGCAAATTAGCAGATCTCGCTACAATGTATTAGAAGAAGAGTAAATCTTGCCCCATTTTTTGTACTCTTTCCCAAAATACCCATTACTGGCTACTGTCACAGGAAGGAGCCTGACTTTTTATAGGTTTGGTCTGATTCACTGTGGCTGTTCTTAATCACTGACCAGGATGCTGGATTCATGGCTGAATGTACACATTTTCTAGTGTGCAGGGAAAAAAACCTGAAAGTCATGTCCTCACCTGCTCTCACTTTGTTAATATGCAAGGTTAATGAGCATAAACACATCTGCTTGACCTGAACACACTCCCTAGACTAAGAGCAGAAGTGCATTAGATCCTGGGATGGTTTGAGAAGAAAGAGTAAAACAACATCAAATTACTCTTAATTCTGCTGTGTTCTTACTTGGTTAGTTCAATGTCCTGGGGTGACTTTATGATGCTTGTATCCCCAATTGTCTGTTCTGTCTATGCTCACAAATATCCAGGGATAGCAAAAAAAATTATGGCTTCCAGTGTAGTCCAATGCCAGGAATGTAATCCACAGTTTGTCCTTAATCCCATGAGGATCCTCTCAAATGTTTCCAGTGCTTTTGGCACGAATATTAAATTACAAAATCTAGGATGCTTGCCAGAAAGAGAAAATAGAAGGTTCACAACAAAAGCAGTGCCTCTGCTCTATGCTTCTGCAGGAGCAAAATGGCCTGTGAATATGGACAATATGTTTTCAAAATAAAACAAATTAAAAGGGCAATATCTCCTCAGTGTCTTACAGCAATCCATTCCAGTACTAAAATAAGCACAGTTTGGTGCCTGATGACAGTTCAAGGAAGTAAGTGAAGGTGATTGAATTGTCAGTATATTGAGCTGTTCTTTTGAGCTGTCTCATTTCCAGCTCAGGCTGGGTCCTGAGCTCCAGGGCCTGACTTCTATTTTTTCTGTTGGTTGGAAGGAACTTGCAGAGTACAGCAGGGTTGTTTCAGATTCACTCTAATACAACCAAGGCCAGAGTTCAAAGATTGTTTGTTTTGTTGAATTTATCGTAAGAAGATGTTTATACTTTTGTAAATGAAATCCTTGACTATACAAGGAATTCCAAAAAGAGAGAGTTGAGAATTGTAATGGACCATTCAGGTCCATTGATGTTATGATGAAGTAAACAAAATGTGATGTAGTTACATTAAGCTGGTACCAGTATTTTATTGCCACACAGTTTAGCACCAATGCTAAGAAGTCTTCATGGATGGTGCTGTACTTTGCTGGTGCCTCCCACTACAGAAATATAACTCAGGCATGAATGTCACAAAAATCAGCCTTTCTGCCAAAAATGGAGTGGCTGAAAAGCACTTTTGTCATTCATATCAGACAGTTGCACTTTTTTGTGGTGTCAGGAAAGGGTGGAGAGGAAGAAGTGTTGACCTCAGAGTAGCTTTCATACTTTCATTCTTGCTTTCTCTTGGTCTGAGGGATATTGATGTCTGCAGCTGGGGCTCACATGCAGCTTCATGTCTTACCTTACAAGGAAGACCTACATAAGCTGTTGAATTTGCACCAGATATGTTAGAAGCCACATCCTGTATTACATGCATAATTGCAACCATAAATGACAAATAGGACACATTTTACACTTGGTGCTCAAGTTTTGCTGAACATAACCATGAGGCAGCATATACCTTGCTATTTTTATTCTTTTTTACAGCTCTGTTCAGATGAAAGGTTTTGAAAGAATGCTGAAGCTAGAAGGAAGGTGACAGATCAAATACATAGAGGAGCAATGCACACTCTGCCTCTCTTGTGAAAAAAGTAGATATAGGTTCTGGAAAACTTTGTAGGTACAAAGCTTATCAAACCCACCACACATATTTCAGAGGAAGCCAGGCACATATTCAAGAAAATGTTGCTGGCAACATTAAAGTTGCTAAAAAAAATTAGCAGCACTGCTTTCTAAATATAAGTTTCTCTTACTTTTATATTATAAATCACTAGTTACTTTCATGAAAGGAAACTGTAAGATATTTTTCTTGTAAACCATATATCTAGTGCCTTTTTTTTTTCCTTTTGAAGATCAGTTGACCTTTTGTTAAAACAATACCACAGGGTAGCTCATTAGTGTTAGGAGGCAGTAGCATTGAGAGAGAAGCAGGCTGAGGTTTCCAACTTGTTATTTTCAAAACTTCATGTGGCTGGGTGACAGCATATACTGCCAATTTCACACAGCAGTTTTATTGCTCTGTGACCTCTGCTTTCAAAACCTTGAATGCTTAACTCAGGCTGCATGAAAGCAAACCTTTCCAAGGCTCTCTGGCAAGTCATCATGTAAACCCCAGCTCTTCAGCTGCTGTGTTTGCTGAGCACCTGTGAAGGAGCAGGGACTGCAGAAACAGCCATTTCATGTGCCTGTGCTGCAGACAGTGTTACATTGCATTGGCATTGTAATGTGAGGGACTAAAATGCATAAATTGTTGAGTGCATGGGATATCTGAGACTAAACCTACTGAATAATTAATAATAATAATTCACATTAATAAGAAACAAAATATCCAGTATTTGAACAAGAAATGCTGGCCTCTTTTCTGGGTACAGACAAAAAAAAATGAAACAAAATTAACTGGAACACAATCTCAGGCTTGGATTCCTAAATGAAAGAAAGGAAAAAAAAAATTCAACAACTGAATCCAAAGCCTACAGTAGGTTTCAGACTCAGCATGGCAGGATGCAGGGAGACTGGAGCTCAAACTTTTTTTCTTTGCAAGATCTGTTGATGTACATTATAGCCCTTGAGAAATTGTGGTACTCACCTGTCTTTCCATTAAGAAGTGACTGTGTCAGGATACTCTCTGCTTCTTACATTATATTGTGCAGGTTTGGTAAAAAACCTTCACACCCCAACTTTTAGCATATGGTCTCACTGCTTTGTGCTGGCATGAAAATAAACAGCAGCAGTTTGAGACTCATGCTGCTTTTCTGGTTTGCTTGTTGTGTTTTTCATGTTTGCTGTTGTTTCATTATAACAGCCTGGGTAGATATGGGGTGCTTTAGCTGAGAAGTAATTATTCATATTTTTTTGTTATTGTTCTTAAGGCATGTTGGTCCAATCATATTAACTGTAAAGACTGAGCAGTGATTAATGAACTCCTTGCAGAATGTAGGAGTGTTCTGCTTCACATTACATTCTGATGAGTACAAGGACAACTACCAACATTTTCAGAATGTTTGCTAATGCTGCAAGCTTCAATATCTGGGACATTTCCTAGGCCCTGTTAAAACAACTTGGATTCATGTTGTCTGACCACATGTCTTTAAAAAACCCACCAAACACAGTGGCCATAGGATCTTAGAATGTCTTCACTTCCTAAGTCTCATATTGAAAGATGCTGAGGACCTGCAGCCCTGGCTCTTACTGCTGAGAGCCACTTCCCCTTGGGACTTCTGAAAACTGGCAGAATGTGCTGCCAGCCAATATCCAAAAATGACTGAGTTATTCAGCAGTGAGACCCTGGGGACTGAGCCAGGCTTCCTGTTCTGCATTTATGCAGTGTGTCATGTTACAGGGGTCTGGATCCAGTGTATCCAGTGTCTGATGACCTATGCAATTCACCAGATATTAATAGTAGTCATAAGTAAGGAATATGACTTGGCTGCTTCTGATTTCATCATTTTCAAATCTTGCAGATCTGAATGTAGAGATCCAGAGTCTCTAGACCTCAGCCTTCTTTATTTGAGCAGCAGGCCATCCATTGCAGAAGTTATTCAGTTCTAGACACAGCACTTCCCCATAAAGTAAAAGAAAGAAAGGAAGATGGAAAGAATGCAGTCTTGATGCATCTACTTGATGCAGTCTCGTTTTGTTTGCTCAAATAGCAATTACAATTCTGCACTGTGCAATTGGAAATGAGGTCTCCTACTGCCAGGTCCAATGCAAACTTGCTGGAAAGTTAAATCTTTTCCACACAACTCTCTTAAAATGAGATTGCCTGTAAAATATGTACTTGGGCACTGAGATTATCAGCAGAGTTTAAAGAGTGGTTAGGAGATGCAACATTGCCCAAGCCATCCATTCAAAGATCATTGAGAGATCACTCAAAGTCACAAGATTTATTTAAAATACATAATAACTTAGGGTTCTTCTCTATTTGCCATATTGCCGGGGGGGGGTCAGATTTTTCAGCTTTAGATCTTTAGCAAGGCTTATGAAAGACTACTTTTATCAAGGCAGCTGAAGGTTCTGTGTAATCATGTGATTGCATGAGTTAGTCTTCAGACAGGAGCAGATATTACACTATTTAGCAATGTGAAGTATCATTATTGTACTTTTAAATTGCTTTTCAGCACCAGTGAAAGATGGTATTTCTAGTAATTCTTCCTAAGATTATGAATGGACCTTTTGTTGTAATCTCAAGGAATGATAATGAGTCTTCTCTATAGCCATAGGGAGATCACATTTTCAGGATGTGATCCCATTTTCAGGGGATAGAACATTTCTTGGAGCAGCATGTGTGTGAGTGAATGAATGCTTCCTTTAGGAAACATCCAGGTTTCTTTGCAGGGCCAAAGCAGCATTTGCAAAACACCAACCATGATTCAGGCACTCTCATGACTCTAAAAGATTAAAGTGAATGTTTCTGAGAACCACAAGGTAGTACAGTGTGTGACCCATCCTCTTTTTAATCTGCTCTTCATGGCTCTTCCTCTGTGATTGGCAACATTCATGATAGTAAAAACGGGGACTGAGTGAATTGGTTCCAAAATGTCCTTGGTGGGCTTGCTGTAGCCTAAAAGCCACACATTCCTAAATGGTAAAATGCAAAACCTCTGTCAGCATTTCCCCTCCACTGAGCCTTGCAGAGGGAACTGGCAGGCAGCACGTGTGGATCTCCCAGCAGGTCTACAACCAGTCCTGCCAAAGGCCAGGAACTCCAAAGCACCTGAGTTCAAGGTCAGGCCTTGGCACCATGTGAGCCTTAGGAAAGGAGTATCCCATCTATGGGATACTGCATCTATGCTTTGTTTCCATTCTCCAGTATTCAGGTTAAACCAAATCAGAAGATACTAAGTTAATTAGACTAATATACCTTATTTCTCCATAGAGAAGTTAAAGTTGTATGCATACATCACCATTTCATCATTGCCCAAAAGCTAAAACACACACTTGTACATCAGAAGGTGGCACGTGATGAATTTACGTTGGCATTCACCTGAAATAACAGTGGAGACTGCATTTCCAGACAGAGCTTGGGATAAACCTCCTTTGTCCAACTATGATCTTGTCTATAAACTTTAACTGCTGTAGCCAGCCCAAGTTACACTGGCCTGATTGCTGTGTTAACCTGTCTTAAGATCCCCCTTGGGTCTGGAGTTTGGGTGTGGGGTTTTGGGGCGGGGTTTTTTTGAAGGGTATGTTAAAGAATCTAAATTGCTTTCGTTCCTTATGAACAAAAGGAAAGCAACAGCAATTAGAAAAACTGCTAACAAGATAGGGATACAGTTTTAAGGATGGGAAAAACTTGCAATCAGGGTTATATCAGACATCACCTTCTTAAGGCCACACCAGAGCAAGGCAAGGATTAGAATGCAAGAAGTTTATTCCTGCCTACATATATGAGCAAGCAAAGAGAGAGAGGGCTGGTTGTTTTATTCTTGAGCCTGTGTGGCTGTTTCATAGCCAGTCTGTGTCTGTGTCTGCAGGTTTTCAGATACAGAGGGCTCAGTTCTCCCTTTTGCAGATGGAGATGTGTATGCTCCAGGACATACCCTAATCCTGGCCCATGCACTGCTGTATCACATTAGATCACATGTGCAATCTGCAGTGATGTAGGGACCTTATGGGCTGAGGAACCCATGTGGCACAATGCTCTCTGGAACAGTAAGCACCAGGTGGCCAGGATGTTTCTAATACCAGCAGAAAGCAGCCTGTATCCCAGGTAAACTTTTCAAAAGTGAAAAGTGAGTTGTATAGGTCTGCAAATTGGACTGACAGTTCCAGATCTAGTAATCATTTGGGTGATGTGTTTCTTATTTTTATAGTTGTTCAATTATTATTTCTGGAGAAATTTACTGTTTTCTCTTAATTCAGTCTTATTCTTCTAATACCTTTCCAGTTCATGCACATTTCCTTCCTATCATAGTTTGCTTCCTTTGCTGTGTCACTTCCCATTGCTGTGTTTTTCCTTCAGCCCCCCTCTGTTCCCTCTGATCTTTCTACTCTCCTGCCAGACCAGGTATGTCATTAGTGTACACTAACCCAGGGTTTTTGGTATGTACTGCATGCATATGGCCATGGCATAATATATGTGAGATATATATATATTATATATTTCACAATATATAATATATGTGAAACCCCATGATGTGATAGAGAAACTGTGTAGAACCGTGTATTCCTTGTTGTTGCATGTGTGTTTATTATAATACCATGAGGTCTCAAGTAGAAAACTACTTTAACCCAGAGATGTTAAACTCACCTAGTTGTCCTTCCAGCTCTGCCATTATTCATTTTTTATTGATGCAGACAGACTGGAAAGTGCCGAGATTGGAAGGAAGTATCATTAAATATTTCCACCAGCACTCTGGCAGACACACTGCAGCAAGTACATAACCCCAACCAATGAAATCACACAAAAGCACTGCTTTACCAAGCAGCTTTTACGCTGTATATCTCTTTTCATTCCACCTTGTGATCTTTTTTCAGGTGATCACCACCTGGACTCTAATAAGAAAAGTCTTAGCAATTGTTTTATCTGCATTTTTCCAGGAAAAAGCCTATGTCATGGCCCTTCTTAAATAATGCAGGACTGAGAAACCAAGAGGAAGATGATCAAGACAGTTGCATTAGTTTGAGTCAATCAATTTATTTTAATCAATGCATGTACTGTTTGTGGGTATTTTTTCCTAAGTCCAAATCAGAGTAAGTGTTTTAGTGGCTTTCATGAGGCTTTCAGTGTTTTAGATCAGGCTCACAGATTCTGTACCATACAACAAAAGCATTTTCAGAATTCTGTAGGGTATTCTTCTCTTTTGTATCAATGGGCTTTTTTGGAGGGCAGATCTTGGGGTCAGGGGAGTCTCTTTCCAAGTAGCCAAAGAGTTGGACAGAAATCAGGGATGTGGGTGGTGAAAAGAAGACTTAAGAAGGAGAGAAGCCTTTTGTGCACATATGTAAGTCTTTTCTTAGGGAGGAAAAAAAAAAGGATAAGATACTTAAGGAGAAAAACTAAAGTATGGGAATGGGCATGCTTTAGTGCAGGACAAAAAGAAGGGAGCTTGACAAGAAAATATGAAAGAGAACATGAATATGAAAAAGAATGATTTTCTGTGTGGATGCCTACTGAAAAGGCATCCACACAGAAAATAGTTGCCTAAGATAAGAGGTAGATTGCAGCTCATGTATGAGTAAATACAGAAATCACAAATTTAAACAAATTGGTGCATAGTGAGAATAATTTTTCATTTGTGAGTAGCTAGAATATCTTTACTAGACTTCTGTTCATTTTCTCTTCAATTCCTAAGAAATTTGCATCATTCCAGCTGTACCTTAACCAAGAGATCTAATTTAAAACCCAAAATGGCCATAATGAAGAGAGGAGAGGGAATACTGAGTGTATGTGTGTGGTTCCTTAAGTGTGTGTTTGACTGTGTCCCATGATTGTGTCTTGTGGTTTTATTACAGAGAGCTAAATCATGATCCAGTAGATGAGACAGATCAAGAAGAGCTTAAGACTTTTCCAGATAACTCTTTCTTAAAGGTGGCCACTTCCTGGGAAGAAACCTTCAGAGCTTCCACTCCATGGGTGAATGTTAACACCCAGGACTATGAAGTTTTGCCTCTGTTAGTTCCTTTAAACCTTGGCTATTCTGTAGAGTTGATCAGCCACCTGCTGTGGACATTCCTGGGAGATCCAAGCTCAAACAGAAATGCCTGGGTTGGGAAGCTATGCTGGCCAACCAGGCACCAAGGCTACAGGAGAGAAGCAAACGATCTGCCTTTCTTTTTTTATGTTTTCTTTTTGGTTCATTGGAGTTCCACCTTTCTTGAGGTGTGTGTGGGGACATCTGACAGGAGCACTCTAAAAGCTGCTGGTGTTCTGGAGATGGTGTTTATGGGCTCTCACTGTTGGTTTTTGCAGCCAGCTGGGTCAAGTGTCACAGAGCAGACCACACTTGTTTTCTGAAGGTGTTTTCATTTGTAGGGCTCATTAGTGCAACTTCACACTCATTGAGTTACTCAAACACTGAAAACTTGGACTGGTTTTGTATCTATGTACATTAACAGTGTTTTCAGTGACTTCCTTCTCAGGACTTTAGGGAGTGTGACAAATGCTTGGTAGGTCACCCTGGCAATGCTTTTCTACAAATGTTTGGCAGCTCTTGAAAATCTGAGTCACGTCCTTTGCTGTTCCCAAGTTTCACTGGTGAACTCCCCCTTAGTACTTGGCACCTCCCCACTCCAGCAGTACCCATGCCTACCTGCACACCACAAAACATTTCTCATGCTATCCCGAGTGAACCCTCTCTGCAAATGGTACAGCATTCTAAGAAATCATGGTCCATTTTTGAGCAAAACTCTAAATACTGAGCCTGCTTCCCTTGGTGTTTTAGGGGTTTGTTGTTAATATGTTTTTTTAGCAATTACATTCATATAAGCCAACTAAAAGGAATTTTGAATCAAGATGCTGCAATTTCACCTGTAAGTTTTTCTATAAAATTGCTGCAATTAACCATGAGTAACTACTGCAAGTAATTACAAGTTAGCAAATTTACAGAATCAAGATTTTCTTGTAGGCAACAGAAGAACAGGACAAACAGACAAACTTATCAAACATATTTCATTAGTCTAAAACTGTGCTATTAGTTTGATAATTTGGTTCAAGTCTTTTGCTGTTTACATAATAAATTTTTGGCAGATTTGGTATTCACAATTGGTCATTCTGTGTTTTGTAACAAAACATGTAGCAAGACAAACCATTAGATGCAGCTGAGTCTCCTAGCATACAAATAAGTAGAGGGAAAATTGTACTGTAAGTATGAGTAAGTTTGGGGTTTGTTTTGTCATTTTAACACTACTGTATCATGACCATTTTATCCCCATAATCAACAAAGCACACTCATCAACCCAGGTAAGTGTGAGCCTCACCATCCTGCATAATTGAAACCTGCAAAGAAACCTGTACCAATTTTGTCAAAAAAGCTTCTTTAGCTGAAAGTAAGAACCAATAACAATAAGAATTGTTTTATAAACTTGGGTGGGGAAGAAAAGTTCAATGATGATTTATTTCTCTTTATATTGGTAATTGCAATGTCTGTTCCTTTTCTGCAGGCATAACTATCAAACATACTGATAAAACAAGTGTTTGCTTATTCCAATGTGGGCATCTTTCATCTGTATTTTTTTTGCTTTGCAAGAAAAAAAAAAGATTTCTTAAAGTTCATAGTATAGAATTTAAACACATGCACAAGAGTAGAATTGTTTTAGACCAATACCAAGATGTTCAAGCCTGCATTTTGTTTGTTTGCTCAGTATTTATATCAGCTTGGCTGTCTCCTTATTGCCTCTGAGGACTTTATCTTAGAGATGCTGGTAGAGTAATTCCTCTGATTTCACCTCTGTTGAATTCCAGTTTATGGTGTTTAAGAAATTTTTTAAGAAATTCTTTTCTTATGGTGTTTAAGAAATTCTTTCCCAGTCAAAGGTATGGGTTAGTTGTTGTTTTACATTTTTTTCCTCCTGTTGTTTAGGAAAAGCTGGTTTTGCTCAGACTAATCAGCTCCATAGCCAAACATTCAATCTCCAACAGTCTCAGTAAAACTGAGCCCTTAAAAAGTGCTGAAGTAATAAGGCGAAACCAGCTCCACCAGTGGTCATACTAGATATAGTTTTGCAAATCTCCTCATGTGATTCTCTCACTGTAGGGGTTTTTTTTTTTGTTTGTTTGTTTGTTTTCTTTAAATATCTTCTATTCCCCTGGAAAATGCTATTGGAAATGCATATTTATTTATGTGTTTGCCTGTCTGTCTTTCCAAAGACACAATTCTGATGCTTCCCAAACCAGAGGCAGGAAGAGAGAACAGTCAATTCCCATGACAGATGACTTTGAAAATCGACATTTTTGTTTTAATTCCAAACTGCATTGAAAGACAATTGCTAAACTCTCCACAGGACAGCAATCTGAAAAAGGTTGGCTTGCTGATTTCAACAAATTAAGACTGGGGAAGATAAGGAAATGGGGTCTTCCAACTTCAAAAGCCTCTGGGATTGCCCTAGAAGCTGGGGCTTGTTTGTTCCTTCCCTTTCAGCCCATGCAGTGGGATGGCAGGAGAGGGAAGGGAGCTCTAGACTACTGGGGGCAAGGAATCTGAAAATCCTGGACACTCCTTCCCTGGAGGGCTGCCAGGATCTGTTGGGCTCATATTCCTGACTTTGAAAGGAAACAAAATCTGCTAAAGAGGCTGACTGCAGGCCAAGACACTGGAAACACTCCCCAAAGTCTGTCTTTTGAACTTAGGAGAATCTTAATGAGTTAATCAGGAGGAGTTCAAGCAGGATCCCAAGGGAAAAGTGACTTTGATTTAAAATGTATTCATTAAAAGTTATCTAACAACTACAGCAGTAGATGAGGGAAGGCAAGCAGTCTGCAGAGCAGTAGCTGAACATCCCAGGGAACTCTGGCAGCAGTGACTGGCTGCAGAGTCAGATGCAGCTAATCCAAAATTTCTTACGGAATTTCTGCCTCTTGGTGTCTCACAGTGACATCACATCTGTACCAGCTTTAAACTAAACTGATCCCCTTCCTTAATTTTTCAGCTACAGCTTGTCCTGATCTTCTTATTCCTAAGCTCTGAAATGCTTTCACAGTCAGCTGACAGTTGTTCACAGAACACCCAGATTGCAGCAGCTGAAGACTGATGTGAATCATGACGTGTCTGAACTGAACTGCAGTGTTGGCCCAAACCCTCTTTTTCCAGACACTTTGCACATAGATAGGAGATGCTGTCAAAAAACAGGTGATGTTTATTGAAAAAAAAAATTAACTAAAGCTGTGCAGTTTCAAAAAAAACCAAACCAACTCCTTTTCAACAATTTTTTGGGTTTTCTTAAGTTACGCTTTTTCTTTCCCTTCATGTAGCCTTGGCTTCTTCCTCTGTCTTTGCCTACTGGTCTTGAAGACTTGAAAAATCAAGATGTATGTCATCATTTTTGAGGGAGCAGTTTGCTGTCTTGGTTCATGACTGAGCATGCATTTTGAAGAGGCCAAACAAATCACCTTTTCTGTTTGTAAAAAGCAAAAAGTTTCCACTTAGAATGGCACATGCCATTTGTTTGCATTCACTTTACTGAAGCTTCTTAACACTGAAATACATTTTGATAAACATTAAGATAATCTAAAATAATCAGGCAAGTTCTAGTAACAAGTAGTTTAGGCTTTTTAAGTTTTAGATGGAAGAAAACCTGTTCAGAAAGCAGGCTGTGTTACCTACCATGCTGCAACACTGTTCACAAGCAGTGAATAAACGCTGGATAAACAGGAGAAGGAGAACAGCCTGTTGGAGTAGAAAACTGGAAACATGGGAAAGAGTAAAGGTAAAAAGCTCAGCCTGGACAAGGTAAAATATTATGAATCCTTTCATAAAATAAGTCTTTAATCCTTAGTATGACTTCTGCAAAGACCACCTCTGCTTCTGTCAGAAAATGGAAGGCATGTAATTTCTGCAACTTGTTAGCATCCTGTGCTACTTGACTCTTCTGCAAAGGTCACAGGACCCTTCTCTCCAATAAAGGGGACCTTTTAACTTGCAGCCTCAATGATTCAGATCCTGCTTTCAAATTTCTCTATCATTATCTCTGTTATGTCCTGTTGTAAATCACTGATTGTGATTTCTTGCCAGCAGCACTGGCACAATAGCAGTGGGGTAATTGTCATGTTCATGGTCACAACCCTGCAACATGATGAGAGTTACAAGAGCATATCTACTGTGGGATGTGGACTTCACTGTTGACTTTGGATCAAACTTTCTGACACCTAAAGGTAGGTGTTCACTTTATAAAGCATTCTCTGGTTTATCAAATTAGCTCTAAGTATATATTTAAACAAATCTTACTGGCAACACTCCACCAAAGTTGTCTTTGTTTGCTGTGGGGGTACAAGGCTAATTCCTGGCAGCTCCTACCAAGCACAGTAATGGGAAATCCTTAACAGAGCTATTTATTCAGGTGGAATTATTTTGAAATAACTATCACATGTACATTAGAGTTGATTGAAATAGAGACTTCTGACCATCCCAAATATTGTGCTACTCATGGGAAAACTGCATAAACTGGCAAAGGGAAGCTGTTTGTCACAGGTAATTTAATTCTGTAATTATCTTTCCCCTCTTCCTATATGCCTGCAGGGCAAGAGTCTGCTCTGGTTCAGAGCAGATTCATAAGAAAGTGAAAAGATCACTGAACTTCCCAATTACTAGAACAGAAAAGAAGAAAAGAAAAAAAATTAACAAGCCCCAAAAGAATCTTCAGAAGTAAAAAAAAAAAAAAAGTGCTTGTTAAAATAGCCAATGAGGTAGATTCTGCTTTTAGCTGTGAATAATAGAAGGGCAGTGCCTGGTTTTCACTGCTTCTGTTGCAATGACAGCTGGGCTTCACTTGTACGTGCTGGAGATAATACACTTCCACATGGTCATACCGAGTTCAACACCCAGCTCTAAGGCACAAGTGATGATGCAAACATCTGCTGTGCCAGGGAGAGAGAAATATAACTGAAAGTTGCTTAATTCTGGTTGTATTTCTGTAAGAGGTGTGAGTTTGCAGTCTTTTATCAGCTGGGTTACTACTGTCCAGTTACAAAAAGCTCTTTTTTGTGTGTATTTGTAAGTGTTCTGACTTAGCCCTTCCATGTTTTTAAGGGAAGGAGGAGAAAGGTGAAATGCATTTGGCTTCAAATGATGCCAGTTTTATTGGATGAGCTCCACCCTAATGAGGCATAGCCATGTAACTTTGCACAGTGAGTTTGTGGCTCAAAAATGTCCACAAAACATCTTCATACCCCACCAATTTATGTTGTGCCAAGGGTCTTTTCAAGTGCTTTACAACAAACCTGAGGCTTGTAGGAAAAGGCCCAAGAACCAAAGGATAATGTGCCACAGACAGAGGGGCAGAAAGCATGGCAAGGGTACCAACAACTCTGCAGGTTTCTGCTGTGGCAAGGAATTTGTTAAATTCCCAGTCAGTTTGTATCCCTTTGTTCTCCTGCCTGCGTTGTTTAGCTGCTCTCACAAGACAGACTTGGTGTAATCCTGCTCTGTATCTTCTCCAGAGCTGCTTTCTTCTTCCTTTTCTTGTGGGAACACAAATCATACACTGTGTTCTGTGGGAAGCACCACAGACAGTTTCTTACACTTGCATTGCTGCTTCCCTGCCTCTACGAGGGAAATACTATCTAAGGCATGTTCTCCTTTTCTGAGTGGTTGAAGATTTATTTCTTGTTTACTTCCACCATCTTTTGCATGTTCCAGCTCATTTGACTTTTGACAAAACTGGCCTTAATCCTATACATCTCTACTCAAAAGTTATATTTGTTAACCAGGATTTTACTAGTTTACTAGTTCTGACTCCTAAGAACCTCTCTGAAGTGGGTTTTTTTTCTCCATTTATTCAGGTCTAAAGTGCTTCTCAGTAAGATTTTTTTCTTGCTGGGAATATATACATTGGGATAGTTTTTGTATCTCTGATCTAGATCTATTCCAATCTTCCTCCACAGTCAAGTCTTCCAGCTCTTCAGGTGGAAGAATTTGCTGGTGAGTTTCCTTAATCTGACAGTTTGCCCTTTGCTGATGTTTGTTATTCTGTCCATGGAAATGGAAACAGTTGCTGAGCACTCAGCCCAGTGCAGTTTTCTATGACCAGTTCTTTTTAAGTGTCTTCATTACTTACTAATTTGAGGTTGTCTCTTTTTGTCTCAGTGACTACTGAGAAGGAATCTGGCAGCTATCACACACATGGCTAGCTGGGCCAAAGTTTATTATTAGAAGCATTTGTTTCCCAAATAGTATCTGGGAAGTTAAAATTGGCCATGGCACAATTCCCAGTAGTGTTTCTATAATAACATATCAGTGACAGACCTTTTCTTGAACTGTTATATTCTAGCTGCAGACAAGAAAGGCCAGGTTTCAATAATGTGTCCAAATCAAAAACAACCACTCCTTAAAAAAAACAGAGGCTCTGTGAGCAGGTGGCTTGGGCTGATGGAAGTGGAGCTTCCTGTTTCCATACAATGGGGAACTTTATGATGAATTAAATGATGGTGAGTTAACTGACATGGCTTTTAATAAATTTCAAAGATCAGTTGATGCTTTCCACTTGCATGATGAAATGGCTAAACACTGAAATAGTAGGAGCATTGTACTAAGATTGCACATGGCTTGGATATTGGCCTATTGATCATATCCACATGGCTCAGGTCTAGCTTCCATTTGGAACAGGAGCAGAGCAATGAAAAAGAAAATCTGTTCCACGAGCTGTTATTCTCCTGATTTTCAGAGACTAAGCCAGCCTTTTCTGCCATAGGATTGCTCTGTTCAGCTTGGAGTGACATGAAGGGAGGATTCTTTCTCCTGTGCCACCAGCCCAGTTTTGTGTGGGTTCCTACTGATTCTCCCAAAATGTGGCAAGTGACCATTTGCTCACTAGCCATGGGCATTACCTGGCAGGAGTTGTAAGTGGGTAAGTCAGTCATGGAAAGAAATGCATTTAAAATTTACCCATGTTTTGCCTACATCTAAGAATTTGAGTGCAACTTGAGGTCTTAAAAGTAAGAAACATGCAAAGCACTCTTCTCAGTACATGTCTGTGTCTCACTGAAATTAGAATTTTGCTCACATATGACAAGGCTTCTAGCAGTTTGTCATAACATTTCTGACTTACAGAGGCTCACCTAACTTCTCTCCTTCTCTCTGGAATCTAACCATAGCTATTTGTATTGCTTTTATATCCCTGTTTTGTGTATTGACTTGCTATATCATATTTTCAAGTAAAGACCAGTCTGAAGAGTACCTGCCAGAAAAACTGTGCACCTGTTCCCAGATCTTTGGCAGCAAAGCAGTAAAGAAATCCAGGCCAGTTAACACTGGCCAAAGGAGTGGGCCAAAAGTTTGAAGTAGAAAGGTTATATATCTCAGAGCTGCAGTAGCTGCCTCATCACTTCTAATAATGATTTGGCTGTACAGGTGCAGCCAGCAGAGCACGGGACAGAAACTTAGGGGTTGGAAGGCCAGAATTAGGGGCTGTGCTGTGGGGAGCCAGTGGGACAAACAGGGAAGTCTTTTTCATGAAATGCACAGAGAAAGGAACTGGGCATTAAGCTGTGCTTTAAATGGCAAAGGCATCTTACATGCAGGCCTCTCCCTGGAAAGGAGACAAGGAGAGTGGGTCCTGGCATGGTACTGTAGGACTGACAGAGCTATCACAAAAGGGCAAGGATTTCATCCTCCAAAAGCAGCTTATGTCAGTCATCTGAGCACACAGGCCAAGTGGGTAGGGACCCAGAGCCACAGGATCAAGGACTTCTTGTTCTCCCTGAGCTCAGTGCCCTCCTGCATTTGGCACTGGGGCTGTGACTGAGAAGCAGTCTGCAAATAAGGCTCCCACCACCCTGCCACTTCCCTCAGCTGGTTATGTCTCCCATGCACCCTTCCAGGTCTCTCCTTCTCCCAGATTTCCCTTGTGCCACGTGCCACAGCTGACATGCTCTGGGAACAGCAATCCACTGTATGCCTGGAAGCTACAAGGAGGAAGGAGACTGCCGTGTCCCAGGCAGATGGGTAGAACTGGATCTTGAGAGGTTTGTAATGCTGTTTTACACCACAACGACACAGACTCTAAGATTCAGAAGGCTAAAAATGACTCCTTTATTTTGGGATGTGTCTCCCTTATATACTATTATACAGAGACCAATCTGAGTGGTGAACCTTGTCAATCAGATTGGTCAAACCAGAGGGACATCAAGATGAAGTCCCTCCTGTGAGAAGGAATGAATAACACAGGTACAGTTACAAAAACATTCCTTCTGCTTACAGAATTTCTCTGAGAAAAGAATTTCAGAAAACCAAAACACCCCAGGCATGGAACCAGGGCTACAGGTTTGTCTCCTGCCAGGGGAGGAAGCAGCAGCCCTTGCCTGTTTTGCTGCTTTCAGCACCATGAAGCTTCAGATTGGGTTACCCATGGATAGGCACAGAGGTGGAGTCATGCAGTCACTGACATCCATTGGGAAGATGAAGGGACAAGTGGAGAACTTGGGTTCCACATGACACTGTAATGAAATAGAAACAAGAGAACAACTGGTGGGGTGGAACCTGAGGTTTAATATTGCTCTTGACCTGGTGAAAACTGCAAGCTGCTCAGGACACATTTTCTGTAATTTTTCAAACCCTTTTTTTTTTCCTTTCCACTGTTTTGTTTGCAATGCTCTTTAAGTGGGTGTGCTTTGACCCATTTCTTCCTCTGCATATGCCTAATGAAGCAGAAGAATGCCTAGTGCCTAGTAGATAATGTATTTCTTTATGGGTTTGTAGATTCTCACATATAAACACATGCATTAAAGGCTTCACTTTGGTTGGCAAACAGCACTTCCTAATGTGCTCATCACTCCAGATTGCATTTTACTGAGTAAATATAAGGGGAGGCTGTCTCAGCCTACTTGGATTACCTCCATGACATTTCCTGCCATCATGTTTTGTTTGCTGGTGTCCTGTCTTCCAGATTGAGTAGAGGAGCACTGCACAGCCCAGGGCAGGAGAAAGCACTCTGCAATTCCCAGAAAAGGCAGGCCCTGGGGACTGAGAAAGCAGTCACAGCCTAATGTAGTTCTTTGGTTGACCAGGTCTTGGAAAAGTGACCTCAAACCAGGTGGGGGTTGCATGCTGAGAACTCGTAACAAACACTGTGGGTTCTGATGAGATGTGCTACAGCCAGATTCTTTAAAGCTCGTGGGACAGGCTTCAGCAAGTTGTCTCCTGGCAAAGAGTCTCTGGAAAAAAAGTCATGCAACCACAGATTGATGACTAAAGCTATGTAAGGACTGGTGCCTAAGTGCAGTGAAGAGCACCTGGGGGCAGCCCCGAGCACCTAGGCAAGGGAACTGAGAGAAGCTGTACAAAAGAGTTGTGCTGAGACAGGTTTGGGAGCTCAGCAGCAGAGATTTGAGCATGTGTGGGACTCAGGGCAGTTCTCATGGTGTGACATAACGATTAGGATCAGACTGTGATGGTAGGCACTAAAGCTAGAAGATGGGTGGAGAAGGGATCCCAGAATCACAGGATATTCTGAGTTGGAAGGGACCCACAAGGATGTTGTGACAGTCTGTATTTCTAGAAATGCATTCATCTCCCAAAGTAATTATGAAGGGTGACAGTTCTGTTGCATTTTAGTTCTAACAGAAGTGTATGATAGATATGGTGCATTGCCCACACGCAGCTTGATTAGTCATCTTTTTTATTGGATTGATGGGGAAATCACTTTTGTGATGCTGCAACTTTCCATTATCTTTATTGCTTCTTCTCTCCAGTTTTGATTTTCCCATGTTCAACAGTTTTCCCTTCCATTTCCTGTAATTTTCCTCTTTATTTTCCTCTGATTTTGCAAGCTGGGATAGAGCTAACAACATTTTCTGAGTTTAGTAATGGTTCAGGAGGTACATGGTTTCTCCTGGAACTAAAATATTACTATATTTTATTCAGATTTAATTTAGTTACTGCTTTACATTTAAAGGTTTATGGGGTTTTATGTTTGGTTTGGGGAGAGGTTTGTGTCTCAGGAGTTTTGATTTTCAACTGAAAGAGCAAATCTGGTGACTTTTTGGTCACATGCATTTTATTTGCTTGCAGGAACATTCATTTGACTTCCTGCTTGTCACCCATTTCAAAAGCATTTTGAAAGATTCTTATTGTTGTCAAATAATTTGTTTGCAATAGACTATATCCCAATGATTCCTTATCTTTTCCTTGTACTTTGTGCCCAAAAATTCACCGGGTTGCAGGCTAATTTCTTGCTTGTACAGATTATTTGGAAAACAACTAGGAATTAAACTTTTTTTGCACTGTTGCCATCTGAATCCTTGAATTCAGCTCAACATATTTAGAGGACAACAAAGACCAGCTTTCATTCTGTAACTGGTGTGGGACAGCTACAATTGCCAGAAGAAACCAAAGTGAAATTACATTACTGCAGGTTAGATTATTACATTGCTTGACCAATATAGTGCAGTTTACTCCAGATAAAGGTGTATGCAGCTCCCTTGGATGCAATTCTTTGTATTTCTTACACACACTGCCTTTAATGGAACAGAACTGTGAGGGAACTGTATCTCCTATGGAGTTTGGGCTGCAGTTGTCAGCACCCAGCTCTTCCTAGAGTCAGATGCCTCGTGCAAGACTCTGAGAAAATTGGCAAACACTTAACTTGCAGTCAGCTGTAAAATCAAATGACTTATAAGTCACCACATGGCACCACCACAGGAATGAACACTGCATGTGTCTAGCTCGCTTCAGAGGTGCACCAGTAACTTGTGCTGGCCTCTGAGCAGTGGCATATTCCTGTTCTCCCTCCTGTGCCCTCCAGCCTGCCCAGAGATCCCTGCTGGACTGCTACCAATACCCACCTTAGCCACTGCTCATGCCCATGAACTCATGCACAAAAGATGCAGCTGCAGCTCACACATCCTGTCTGGAACAGAGGCAGGAACAGCATCCATTTCCTCAAGGTTTCCTACACTCTTCTGTGGTGAATAATCCCAACATCTTGTTCTGCAAAAATCTGGCACATCCTGAAAGTCCATCCTGTATCCTAAACAAAGACAAGACCTTACAAAATAAAGCAAGGCCAGAACAAAATAATACTGGATTACATAATTTAAGAATGTCCTGAAACATATGAGCAGGGGGACTGACATGAAGTCGCAAAATCATTCTTCTAATATATACATAATTCTGACTCCTTTGTTGTGCAACCTTAATGATTTTTTTTAATTGGTTGTGTGCCTATGATACCTGGGTGAACTGAAGGGTAAGGACTGAAAAGCTGACAGCTAATGGGAAAGAGATATAGCAGAGTTAAATACAGTAACTTTAGAAGGCATATAATTTAGCCATATACTTGGAAGCAGCTTGGTTTTGTAAAGGGCAGGATGTGAAGGGTGAAGACCTGAGGAATCTCTTGGGACAGGGGAAAAAGTAGTAAGGTATTTTCAGCTCAAGAGAAGACAAATTACAGAGGACTGAACTATTGGTTCCCAGCCCAGAACACATTGAAAGTCATCTCGGCAGGCTACAGACTGGAATAGTCCCTGGGGAATAGACAAAATTTCCCAGCTTTCAATCTGTTATTTTTATTATGTGTACACATAGGCTGTAGAAAACTGCTGCTGAGAACAGAATCCACCTCTGGTCATTCCCAGTGATAGCCATCTAAAAACAGGAGCTGCTTTTCAAGGAAGCATCTTGTTCTAATACAATGCTAAAAACATACTGTGAGGTCACTGAAGCATCACGTAGAAAATTCTCAGATTGGAAGCAGTCAGGATCATAGAGATAGAAACGGGAGAGGACAATTAAATTATTAACAATCCCTCAGATTTCTTCTAGCATGATACACTCCTCTGGGCAAAATACAGCATTGATGCAGCACAGGATTCCAAACAAACTCATTTTTTTCATCCTCTTTCTCAGAGACAGCATTATTTAACAACTTTCTTTTGAAATAGAAAGGTCCAGCCCCAAACGGTGGGGTGCTGAGGTAGGGAAAGATTTTCCAGGTCCCCTGCCTTGGGTGGTGCTTCATTTTGCTCCTGGCAGCAGCTCCTCAGGGAGTAGTTCTTCCCCTGACGGCATTCCGTGGCGTTTCATGGCAGAGGGCAGATGTACTTGGGGAGAGAGAATCCTGCCCCTGCAGGATCCCACCCACCCCCTCTCGACACACACACGGTGATGATTAGTTTCTTAATTAGATGCTAATTCCTGGGGGCTTTGCGGGTCTCCCAGGTCCTCTGGGCCTGTCGGGGCGGGGGAGAGGCTCCTGCCGCCGGCCCGAGCAGGGGGAGGAGAAGGAGGAAGAAGCGTCTGGGGCTCCGCAGAGAAGTCGCTCGGAAAAGACAGGTTCTTTTCTGGGGGGAAGTCCCAGCACCGCTTTATCTCTCTTCACGTGAGCGTCTCCTCCCCCTGGTGGGCTTTGCTATAAACGGAGGAGGAATTTCAGCAGGCTCGAGCTAAAGAACGTTTCTGGCTCAATACACAACGTGCTTCCTCCTACGTTTTCTCTTGCAGATGGGGCTCAGCTGAACAAGCCCTCCTCTTTAAACCTATCCTAAGCACCACCATGCGGGAACCGCGCTGGACCTGCCAGAGGCAGCAGCAACAGCCGGGGCGGCTCTGAGCAGAAGCGACGAGTTCCGTCCTCTTCTCGGGGATGATTTAAAGATAAAATAAGCTGCTCTGTTGACAACCGGTAAGTGAACACCCCTGCCTTATCAAGTATAGCTCTGTAAAGCTTTGCCCAGGGTGAGTGGATGTTGTGGATGGTGCCTGAAGCCCTAAGCCTGGGTGCGCTGGAAGCGCTCGTTCCCGACTTTGCCGGCGTCCCTGCCGCGGGACTTGTGACGATTGTGGGGAGACGTTCCACGGGTGGACACGACGGATCTCGGGGGTCTTTTCCAACCTTAGCCGTTCCATGATCTTCTTGAGTCATTTCAGCCGGGAAAGCTCCTAGCTTTTAACCTCATGTAGAGTTTGTATGCATGCTTCTAATTTTAAAATCCTTCAGGTGAATGCTGATGGCAGCAGCTGCCAAATAACGTTGTTATTCCGTGTAAATTACCGCGTATTCAAAGGCAAAGCTGGCTATTTCAATGCATCAGCGTGTTCCTCGGTGAAAGTATTCAGGGAATTAAACTGAATTTCCAGAGGGATGGAGCCTGCCTCTACAAGCCTTCTTTGAAGACAACACAGTTTTAATCGGTTTTTGAGAGCTGGTGAGATGAGACGTCCCAGACCTTTCCCAGAGATTCCTGGGAATTTCACGGGGGAAAAAAAAAATAAAAAAAATCTCAACACGGCGGTGCAGCTGGGAGCCGGTTCCCGGTGGGGATGAGCCCGACAGAAACCAAAGTGCCGCCGCCCCCCGCTTTCCCGGCGGCGCTTGGATGCGCCTGATGCCGCAGGCGGACGGCCGGGCACCGGGGGAGAGGCCGGGCTGAGGCGCTGCCCGGNGCGGTGAGTGGCGGCGGGAGGGCGGGAAGGGGGATGGGGAATGGGGTAAGGGAGCCCGGGGCTCCGGGGTGGGCAGGGCTGGGGGCTCCTGCGGGCGGGACAGCCCCGCGCGGGGGGAGCCTCCCGGTGGAGCTGACGGCGGCCCGTAAGTAAAACGAGAGGGGAGATTCTTGGTGGCTTCTGCTGGATTGGCTTGGGTAATCCCACCGTTCTGCCATGGCTGCCGGTCAGGCAGGTTCGGATAAAGGATTGCTTCTGGCGAGGGTACCGAAAGGGAACTGCTCCTTGGAAATGCCGAAGGCCTCGGGGAAAGAACAATAGCTCTGTGGGTAGACTCTGCCTTAAGCTATGCAAATCTAGTATTTGCATTTTAGGAAAGAAAGCCTGAAAGTTTTATGTCCGCTGCATTTTTTTTTTAGCTATTCGGATTATTATTATTTGGCAGCGGGGGTGGTGTTTGTGTTCTAGTTGGAGCAAGCTGTGAGATGAATCCTGCTGTCCTTTCTCAAATCAGAATTTCCAGGGAGAGAGGCTGATCTGTTGGGATTTGTGTCTGTTGTGTTGTTACCCAGATGAAACTTTCTATCCAGTTTTCTTCAATTATTGTCTCTCTTCACCCGCTTTTTACTGAGCTATTTTTGCATAATGTGATTGCAGAACTATTAAGAAAATAATGAACTTCGTGATGGGATAAGATTACTTCTTTTAACGTGGTAATTCAGCTGAACTGTGTGAAAATGTTACAGATAAAAAATATGAAAATGTTACAGATAAAAGGTATATATTAAACATATTTTGTGGAGAGTGCCATGGTATTAGACTGGCCATTCCTAAACTGAAAGAACTAAATTCAGTGAGGTGTTGAAGGAAAAGGAAATGTGCCTGGAGCAGAGTTTCCTACCCATCAACATGAAATATGCTTGTCTGACTAGGTCTCAGAAGCGGTATTTCTGAAACTAAAATAACTCTCCTTGCAAATATAAGACTTCACTAGCTGTAGCTCTGGTTTTTATTTCACTTAAATAAATCTTCTTACCTTTTTCTCCCCGGTCAGATACAGTACCTGCTCCTTTAGCTCATCTGTCTCTGCTGAAGTGAAGCAGCCTGTTAAGTTACACTTTAGGCTTATGGCTGTTATTAAGGCAGCAGAATTAAAGGTGGCTAAGTCTCAGGTCTCCCTGAAGGTCATACTGGCTTTAGCAGACTTCTCCTGGCATGTACGAATCATCCCCCGAGGCTCATGAGTTGCCCAGCGTCCTTATCCCTCCCTGTTGAAAGGCAGGAGGAAAAGTTCTCTCTGGAAGCAGTTGCAGGTCGGGGATGTGCCCATGGGAGCAGCTGCAGAGCGATCAGGTGAGACACTAGAACCTGAAAGCTGACAGCAAGATCACCAATACCTGAGCCCTAAGTTGTAAAGAGACTCAGGTCCCTTTGTAACTTACAACAGCTGGGGAAATAGGTGAGTTACAGATCTTTGGCTAGAACAAGGCGTTGGACAAGAGATGATGTTGGTGTGTGCTGCTGAATAGTGGCTTTAGCAATTACACGGGGGAGTTGCCTGGCTGAAGAGGGAAACACAGCGGGTGATGTGGTGACAGATCTCCTTCACAGCGGGGAGTGCTTGTGCTTCTCCTTCACCTCCTCATCAAGACTTTGATAGCTTACAAGCAGAGGCAGCTTTAGAAGATTTTCGATGATTGCTTTCTTCCTTAGGTGTTCATTTTTGGATAGAAGCTGTTATTGTAGCTTATTTGTGCCATTAGCACTTTTATCTCGGGCTTGTTTTCTTTGTTGGTTTCTGCGCATGCTGTGATCAGTGTCTCTCGGTAAAGAAACTGATTTGTTTTCCCAAGACACGTTTGGAAAAGTTAGCATAAACCTGCTTTGGCTGATTTGTGGTTTTCTTCTTGTGTGTTGCTTCATATGCTCCTGGGTGTCGATTCAAGTACACTGGCCTGGAAGAGGATGCAATCAGATGGATCATTTGAAGATATGACTTGTGAGACCACTATGAGTCTCCATAAGAATGTCTATACTATTGACTAAAAAGGGCTTTTGAGGAAAGGCTCTTGGTTTTGTGTGGGTTTTTTTTTTTTGTTTCGTTTTTTTTCTTCCCTCCACAGTATAGCTTGAGCTGTAGCACAGTCTTAGTTTGTTGTTGTACATTATTTTACTTGCAAGCATGAAAGGTTGGTTTTGCTTCATGTATGATGTGAGGTACTCTGCCTTGGTTCCCTAGTTAAATGCATTTTAGGAATGGGCTCAAGACTTCTTGGAAGACAACTTTCCCTACAGGTGTTTGCACTGTTTCAAGTAAATCAGTTGAAGTGTGCACTGTGTGTTGATGAGGAGTTTAGTTTTTCAAGCTTATGACATGTAATTTGTCATTAATTTGAATAACTTATTCATCAATTTCTCTAGCCTTACAGATAAGCTATAGAACAATAACAATGAGGAACTAATTTATGAGGTAACTGAATGTACAGGATTTTTTCCTTCTTCAGAATCTCTATTTCCTATTTACTCAAAGACCAAAAGCTTTGTAGCAGAATAAACCCTCCCATGAACTTATCCTTTAATCCAGTTTCTTCTGCATTTGCTGTTACATATGGTTGCTTGCTACCTATTCACACCTCTCAAGGGAAATTAAAATAAAGCTACTTGTCCATATTATTTGCTGTGTGAATTTCCTAAAGTTTAAATATTTCTTTTATCTTCCTTCTACAGAAGAGCCTAAAACCTCACCTTTCCTTGATTTGATGTATATTGAGGTCCAGAGGAAAACAGGATGTGCATGCTGTAGTGTATTAATCACTGGTACCAGCAGTGGTATTGGTACAGAAAGGCTGAAAAGTGATGGGCAGTATTAGCTGCTGTGGGCTGTGAAGCAAACACAGGGAATGTGTGGGTTGCATGCAGTGTTACCACCTGTTGAAAAAATGCAGGTACAGAATGTGGTAAAATACTCTGCAGCGTTGCTTCTTGCTGTGTTCTGTACCTATCATTCTAAAATATCATGTCCTTTTTAAGTTAACTTTGCTCAGGTGGATTGGCTCTTCAGCTTGCCAGGCTTAGTAGTTCTTTGGTCTTGAGGGCAAAAGTGAAGAAGACCCTTGACAGCATTGTTACAGAGTGAGCAAATTGTGAGTGTCCCTGGATAATCCCAAAGGTTGTGTGGAACTGTTCAGTTACCTCTGCTCCTAACCCTAACAGTAAAATGGGAGTATGGTGTGCCAGGGCTGGTTTTTACATTCTGCTGTAAATGAAGAGCCAGGTAAAGAAATGGAACACCCTCCACTTGCCCTGACTGGGAAAGGAAGGCTGGAAAACTTACAGAGCCAGTTGGTCTTCCCTCCTGTTAGGAGGGCCAGAATGGAGTAATCTAGGAACTGGTTCTAAGAGCAGGCAGGAGTGAAATTATGGTCTGTCTTAATCACTGAAGCTCTTAACATCTGTTGGTTTACAGTGCAAGTTTCCATTTTCTGAGCTGTAGTATTGCTTGTTTTTGGGCCACTAGCCTATAGGAAACTTTATTTGTGAGGTGTGTGGCTAGCAGTCTTGGATTTTCACAGACTCTTCAACTCAATTTTAAAGGAATAGTTTTAGCCCTTGCGAGTGCAGGTCAGAAACACTAAAATAAGGATCTGCTGCTGAGCTCAGTAAAGTTCTCTGTTAGACTGGATCTGCAGGCTGACATTTGCATTGCAGTGGTATCCAGATACTGCTTGTTTTCCCTACTTTGTGGAGTCCTGAGGCCAGCAGTGAAATGAGAATGGTGTGAGGGACGTGAGCTTACCCAGAGCCTTGGCAGAGGAAATGTGATGTCCATTTAATAGTCAATATGGAGTGTGTGTATAAAATACAAATTGCATCACGTGGGATGATGGGAGAAGTCCCTTTCTCAGGGTAAGAAAGAAACTGAGCTTGTGTTTTTGCCATAATCTTTCTGTTTTTTCCCTCCTGTAATTGTAGGTTATCACAGATCCCTCCTGGGCAGGTAATTTTTTAAGGTGGGTTGTGCTGACAGATTTTTGCCAACACAATGACGTTTGTGGGGGGAATTGACCTGTTCTGGAGCAGGGGCAGGATGCACAGTGCAAGGGAAGAACCTGTGGGTTTTTCTCACTGCAGTGAAGAGACAGGAATATGTTTACTGCCCAGGAGCTGTTGGTGAATAAAACCTTGTTCATCATTTGCCAGTTAAAATGGGAGTTTCCTGGTTCTTGGAAGTTACGGAACCTGCCAGTCTTGTATCATCCACCAGTGTCACATCCTACAAACATCCTCTCAATCTCTGCTAGTCTGAAGTTGATGTGTGGGACTGAGACAGGAGGAGGTTAGTGCTGTAGATGGGAGATAGGCTGTAAGGTTTGTTTGAACACAACATTTGCACAAGATTAAATGGAGCCATAATATTAAATCCACTTGGTGAAGCATGGAACAAGTTAGGATTTGTCCAGATTGCTGAATGTGCACAAGGCTTGCTGGCATGTGGTAGCTAGTCGTGATCATGCCCCTTGTGTAGACAAGTTATTGTCTTCTCATTTCATATCTGGGAAAAGCCTGGGTTTGATTTTTTTGTTTGTTTGTTTTCCCCTGCAGGAAACTGTTAAAACTACGGCTAGCTTTGCTTGCCCGAATGTTTTGCAGTATTTAATAAGGCAGGGGTGACACTTGTCTCAGCTGAGTAAGTGGAGTGCTCTGTAAGCCTGTCCATCACCCCCTCCCTGTTTTATAATCACCCATGGCAGTTTTAATTTTCCATTCTCAGAAAGTTGAGATGTGCAGGTATGGACAAGGGTAATGAAACACAAACTGGCCGTGACATACTGTCCCTAAGTAATCGTGTCCTGCTGTCTCTGCTGGAGACAGAACTGGGCTGGATGGACACTGGTCTGACATAGCAGAGTGTTTCTTGTGCTTTCATTGCTGACTTTATGCTGTGGAGCTCAGGCCAGGTGTGTAAACTGGGGTTTGAGTAGCCAGGTGATTAAAATGCTGGTTAGTGTGCATGCATACCATTAGTACAGTTTCTCAAGAGTGACTGCCTTTTCTTGCAGTACATATCAAGGAAATACTGTTACTTTGTTTTCATTGAAACTATTTGGAATGGAATGATTATTTTCATTCTGTGCTATGGAATAGTTATTTTCATTCTGTGCTAATGGCACACTAACTTATTTTCAACTTGGGACATTGGTTCTTAGATGGCTTAGCCTCCAGCTAAGGTTGGTTTTGTATTAAAGATTTCTAACCTAAATAGAAAGTGTTGCTCAGAGCTTTGCAGAAAGAAATGTAAAGTGAAATAGAATACCTCATTCTTCAGTTTCCACAGAGAACATTACTTACAATAAATAGTGGTTAGTGTTGAAGTGACTTTTTGAAGCTGGGTGACTGAAGTCAGCTAACACTGCCTGTTAAGTGGTTGAAATGGGTATCTAACTTCACACAGCTCTTTTGGGAAATTTGGACACCTACAGGTTTGTGCAAGGCATTTCAAAATTTGAGCACTTCTTTTTTTCTCAGTGGCTAGAGACTCTTCTGATACCTCTACCACACAGCTGTCTGACAAGATAAAATGAAACCACATTTTTGATGTCTTTCTGTTGTATGTACTTTCTGATCTTTAATGCAAAATGAATTTATAGGGTTTCTTTGTTCTATCTAGCCGGGTGTTTATTTTTGTAAAACTTGAGGAAGTCTCAAAATATTAAGTTCCTAAAGCAGCCAGAGGGGTTCCAAAGTTCTACAGGGAAGGAAAGAAAGGGCATGCATGCACACAAACGGGGTATGGCTGCATAAATCTCATTTCACGCCGAGAACATGTGTGATAGAACAGAACAAAAAGCCTTTTAGTGTATGGCATTTCATGCTCCAGTGGAGCTCTGCATGTCTGTGGCATGGATAGCAATCTGATGGGACATGGTGCTGCTGGAGGCTGAGCTGCATGTGGTGCTGTCAAGAAAAGATGTCAGTAGGAAACCCAGCAGGTGCAGTGCATATTGCTCTAGATGACTGTAGGTTTTATGCTGAAGGAAATATTAGACTTGGTGTTTTATCACTGGTGCAGGATGGGCCAGTTTGGTTATAGGAGAGCAGATCTGTGCCACAGAATCCATTGCCCTGCTGTCATCTCCCAGAGAGGTGAGCCCTGGCTTATCAGAGCCTCACTCTCTTGTCATCGGAGGAGATACTCTCATGCAGCCCTGAGCATAACCAATGCTCAGAAAAGATCAGGGAGGGCAGGACAGTTCATCTGTTTAAAGATACTATGGTTATGAAGAAACTCCTCCTCTCCATTTTGCTGTAGCTTTTAAGGACTGGCAAAACAGAACTGAACAGCAAAATCAGCAAACAGATGCTCTGTTTCACCTGCAGGAAATGAGACTTGGATTGTGCAGGAGCAAAACAAGCTGGGCAGAGGGAGCTGTGATGTGCAGGAGAAGATGCTGTGTGAAGCCAGTGCTCCAGCAGAGACCAGGCTGCCTGTCTTTGGCTTGCCCTCAGTGTCCTGCCTGGCTGCCCTTGTGCTCCTTGCTCTCCTCTGGGTGTGTTTTGGCAGCCCCCAGCAGGAGGGATGTGTGGGTGGGGTGACAGGCACCTTTGGCACCTCTGTTTTAGGTATGACTGTTCTTTGCAATTAATTAAAAAAAAAAAACCAAAAAGGCAGAAGGAAGCAATACGTCAGTTTTGGGGAGGAAAGGGGTTGTGTTTAACCTTCAGTGAGGATTGAGGTCTGGAAGTCTTGTAAATGGGTGTCTCTGTGTAGCACTGAGAAAAGCATACAAGCTTTCCCAGCATGCTGTGGTGACTAATGTAGGCAGCTTTCCTCCCAGACAGATGGCAATTGAAGATTACCATCAGATATAATTAGCTTTCCTCTTGCATAGGTAAGAAAACTGAAGTGCATAATTCAGGGCTGTGAACTGCACTGTAGGATGGGTACCCACTAAAAGTTTGCACTGCTGTAGTATCACTTTATTGCTCTGAATACACAGAAGTACATAAATGAACATGTGCAAACTTTTCTGCAAGGAGCTGAATTCTGTTACAGCAACCAGCAGCTGCCTGGTGAAGAATTCCAGTTCTGGGTTTACATTATTTAGCCTGCTTATTTGTTCTTTGTTTTTGTTATGAATTTGATTTCAGTTTTGTTTAAGGAAACACGATGAATGATACTCTTAATGCTGAACTCGGCGACACCTTCATCTGTGTTCACTTGAGAAGCTCACTACCTTACAAATAATTTCTTTTTGTTTTCTTGCATTTTATGCATATAGACTCAGTGGTAACCTTTACCATTCAGAGAAGATGCCAGGACTTTACACAGTGTTAAATGTTCTACAGGCTGCATTTTTCTACATGGCTGTGTATCTTGTAGCACTCAGTCCTCAGGATGTGCACTGTTTGGATATCCCATGTGGTAGTTTTTCCTTTCACATTTAAGAAACAAAACAAAGCACTAAAACCCTTTAGGGGATCAGATACAGGCTCTGATGCAAACTGTACAGCAGTCTTTTGTGTTCTAAAACATTTTATTTCCACAGAGCACTCTCATGATTGTGAAGCGGCTCATTAGAGCTTTTCTTATGGGTGGTTTTGTTGTTATTATAAATAATATATTTGAGCTTCAGTGCTAAGAAAACAAAGCTGTGTATTAAGAAGGCTTGTGAAAATAGCCTTAATGTTTACAATATTCCAGATTTTCCAGTTTGGCACTGTCAGTTTGGGGTTAGTTTTCCAATGGTAGTTAGCACTGGAGTTTTGTGTTCTGATTTTTGTGATCCAAAGGCAAAGTCAACACGTTCATTGAGAGCACTGGGAAATATAAGGCATTAACTTTATCAGAGAAGCTGTTTAAACTGCTGGTGTCCTGCAGATTTCTCCAGAGCTGGCAGGATCCCTGCTGTGAGAAGCTTCCAAGATTTTGCAGTAGTGTGGGGTAAGTGCTACCACTTATCTCCATTTTCTTTCCTCCCTGATTTAATTCAGCTTTACACTTTTCACTTACTTGTTTTGCTGCATTCCTGAGAATCCCAGAGCTCTCATTTGCACAGATGCCTTGCAGCAGATTGACTTGCAGAATTTGCTAGTGGGGTAAATTGCATCACAAACAGCTGGGGATTTCTTTTTTTTTTTTGGTTTGGGGCTTTTGGGGTGGTGGTGGTATGGTGGTTTTTTTTTTTTTTCCTTTGGCAGCTGAGGCAAGATTAAGGAGCAACACAGCAAAAATGAAGAAATACTTTGTGTTTGGGGCTCTTGACTACAGACATGTTTGGCATGTTATTGAAATAAATTTAACTGTTCTGTTTTGTATGCTGGTCCAGGTGCATGTTCACATCTATTTTCTGTGCCTCTTAATCCACACAAACCTGAGTAACGTAACCTGTTCCTTTTTAAAATATGGTGAAATATGGACAACAAAAATTAGATTAAAAGCTGTGCCATCTGATGATGACAGTCCTAGTGCATTTGAAATTTATCATGACCGGGGTTTACAAATGCTACTGTGAAAACTAGTCATACAAAAAAGCACCTGGTTCTATTTATGGACAGATTCTGACACCAGTATGGATCAGGATTGACACTATTACAGTGAAATGAGAAAAGACTGATCTACTTGGGATTTATTGTCAGTGTAGATGGGGAGCATTTAATTCTTCAGGTGCTGGTAGTGAAGCTAGTAAATCAGCCTTCTGTTATCTGTCAGGAAAAAAAGGCAAGAAAATGTTTTTCCACCATGTTTTTCCCAGTGCCCTTCAGAGCCCTAATTTTGCTTGTGAGTGGGCTTTGGTGTTGTGGTTTTTTGTATGTTTTGTTTTCTTGGATTTTTTCGGGGGGATTTATTTTAACCTGGTGTTGAGATTTGTTCTTTTTTCCCCCCCCTTAACTGACTGATAGATTTAGTTTTGTAATTCAAGCCATTTTAGTGAGAGCTGAGGTTAAATCACTAGCTCCAAATCAGCCAGGATGTTTTGGATATCCTAGGCATTGTTAGAAGTCAAAGTGTGCCTTGTTTTAAGGTGAGCTTAATGCTGCAGTGAATTTGCTCATACAGTAAATAGAGATCAGATTTTCTGGTTGGACCTTTATTTGTTTAGATTGATCATAGTTCCTGGAGGAAAAAATGGTGAGCCGGATAGGGTTTCTAACCAAACTGTTGTGAAACCTGACCAATTTGCCTTTTTCCAGCCATTTCTCCTTCCACTTTTTTTCATTTTTTCTCTCTGGGAAACCTAAGAAGGATTGCTGGTTTGACCTCAATCCCCTGACTCTGCAAGCATGTGTGGACAAAGAACAGTGGTGTGAATGAGTAACTGATGTAGTACTGGGTTGCATGTCTATTAATAATTTTCCATTTTTTCTAGCATTGTGTAGTATTTCTGTGGTCTTGGCTTTTTCAAAAGGAGGTGAAGGAGCAAAACAACTCAAAATCATGATGCTCTATTCCTTGCAGGAAGAGCAGCTCAAGTTGACTGAAACCTTTCAGTTGTGCAAGTCAAAGTACGAGAAGAAAATGACCTGAACTCTGACCCCCCAGAAGATGTTCCATGGCTTGTTTATGTTCCAGTCCCTTCTGGAAAAAGAGCTGAAGGAAAAGGGGAAACAGACTGGGAAGGAACAGCATTGTCACCACAGCTTGCAGAAGAGCTGCATGGATTTATAGTACTCTGGTTTTTTTTGTTCTTTCATTTATTATCTAGACACCTATGATGTGTAATATATAAATAGCAACCTAGCTTAGGCTGGCTAAAGCTTTAAAGGTTAATCTGGGAGAACGTAAGAGGGCTAGAAAAAGTCTATCAGCTGAGGTTGTATTACTGCCTTTGTGTGGGGGGGATTTAATATTTTTTTAAGGTATAGTTAGAGCTGGATTTTTTTATGTTTGGTGTTAAAGCTTTTGGAGTTGAGGGAGCAGAGCTATCAGTGCTCAGCTCATACTTGTTTGACTTTGAGTGCACAGGTTAGCTTCTGACCAAACCCCACATAATTGTTTGTGTACTGCACTGCATCTCTGTGGCTGCTGGCTGTGACAGGAACTGCTCATCTGTATTCCAAGGACACAGGAGGGAGAAGGAGGGAAAAGAAGTGAAGTTGATGGGAGGGCTGTGCAGGGTCAGCACAGGGAAAGCATGTGGAAATGTCTGTTCCCAACTTACATGTGCCTTTGCATACATTTTCTGCTTCATGTCCTCCCTCATCTCAAGGCACAAAAACAGGCAAGAAGATGAGGCTGTGGACTTGATCTTACTCTTTATTGTAGTTAATTATAGGCACAGCTTCTGGAAATCTGTGATACTTACAAAGCACCAGTTAGATGGGAATCCAGTAGTTGTTACTCTCTTTTCCCTCAAAGCTGCAAGTTGAATTTGGATCTATCCAGGGCTGGCTTTTAAGCTTGAGTTAACAGTGTTTAGCTGTTAGCTGGAGAATGAGTCCTAAGCCATCTTCTAATGTTAAAGTATATTGTTTTCTATCTTAGAGGGAAAAAATAAAAAAAAAAAAAAAGAACCAGATGAAAAATACCAATCCAATTACCTCTCTTTTTGTGCTTGCAGTGTAATTGTGTGTCTGCAACATGCCATAGAGCATGCTGTCACCTTGAGCTGGTGCCAGAGATCCACACTGCACTGTGATAATCAGCCAAAATACTAAGCTGAGATCTGAAGGGTGGCATAGCAACCCTGTGATAGCCCCAAGCTGGAGGTGACAGTTCACTGATTACTGCTCCTGTTCGAGGGCCACTGCAGTGGTACCCAGTGCCTGTGCTCCCTGGTATTTTGCTCACCAGGATTTTCTGGCAGGATGCACTGGCTGATGCTTTGTGCTCCTGTTTTTCATCTCTGGAGCTGGTATTTCATGTCAGAAGTGATGTGAAATTATGCATCAGTAAACCCAAAAAGTGATACCTCTGTGAAACAATGCACACAATTGATTGTGGTGCCTCAGAGAGTAGGATCACAGCATTTTCTTTTGCAGCCACATTGGGACCTGTTTCAGTAAGCTCTAAAAAGCTTGTAACTTGACCTAGACTTGTACACATCCCTTTTTGCTCTCCAAGAAGCAGTCTGATGAGTGCATGCAGCCTCTAATTTCTTTCTGATTGTGCCCCCACTGTGCAAGAGCTCCTGGGTCCCCATGAAGAAGGAGGGGAGAAGAGGGAAGAAGGAGTTAAGCACTGAGCAGATGATGCCTTGTCTCCTGTAGTAAGAACAGGGGAGGCTGAGCATGGGATGAGAGTGTAAGCCAGGACACACAGGCCTTTTGCAGCTTCTGCCAAACTCTCTGTTTTGATGACGTGTTGCCTTTGAAGGCTGCAAACTTGTGTTTTTCTGATCTTGTTTGATCTGATGAAGTGAGAATGTGTGGGCCTGGAGATGAGGCTTGGAGAGCTGTAGGTGCTGGGTTTTCTGTTCTGCCCAAAACACAGGGATGAACTGTGCTTGTTCCTGCAGCCTTTGGGAAGGCAGCTAACCTTCCTGTTCCACCAGATGTGCTGTCTAGGTAAATTAGTATTAGGGTGAAAGTATAATAGATTTAACTGGACTTGAAATATTAATCAGTCTCCTTTAGCCAAAGGATATGCTTGTGTGGGAAGAGTTTCTGAGATGATAAATATGTCTGCACAGAAGAGGGAAAGTGATGCAGAGATCTTGTAGACTCTGGACAAAAGCAAACTGAAATAATGATCATCAGTGAAAAAATTCTAAGTTGCTTTTTCATTTTGCTTGGCCTAACAGGCAGTTATGCTCTGAAGGACAAAAGTACCAGTGTCCATTATTGAAAGACTAAAATGGAATAAAAGAGTCCTGAATTGCCCACAAAGTAATAAATGTGTTGCTGTCTGTTGAGCTACAGAATGTGTTTCACCATTAGCAGGTGATGAAGGGGAGGGAGACAAGCACTTGGGCCCTAAAACCAATCTAGTGCAGCCTGTCCTGAAATAGTGCACAAGGTCAGAGATGGGCACAGCTCTAGTCTGTGTCTCCACAGCAAATTAATGTCAACAGAGACTACATTTCATGCTGTAGGAGCTGATAAGGAAAAAAAATTGACTAAATCTATTAAACATCTCTACTGCTGTGATGTCATATCTACTGGACATTATTGCTTGCTGTTGGGTACTTGGAGAAGAGGTTATCTTGATATTTGTTGTCAGGCTTGCTGCAGTATTTGGACAGAGAGGAAATGATGGGGGAAACTTTGGATATTTTCCTTAAAAGGGAGAAAGTTGTCTTTGGAGGAAGACAGTATTTTTTTCACCTGCATACTGTGAAGTAAAATGTGTAGTTTGGTGTGCTCTTGGAGAGGGAGAAGGCATCAGTTGTCATAGACAGCAAATTGTTCCTCTACTGCTTATGCCCATGTTGTTGGAAGAGCAGAAAGTGTCTTCTAGTGCAGAGAATAACTTTGGCAGCAGTTATGTGTATGTGTTGTGTGAAGCTGGCAGTCCTTAGTGACATTTTGACACAATAAAACCTTAGGTTTTTTTAGGATCATGGCTTGTACAGGTTTTCAGGAGCAAGAATAACTGCTTTGGTGTGGGGCAGGACAGGTTAACAAGAACCTTTTCCAACTCTGGTGCTGCTAAATGTACAACTTCAAAAGTGCAACTTCAAAACCAAGTCTGTTTAATTGGAGAGATGGAAAACTAGATTTAATTCTGAGCCACTTTGATAGCACAACCCAATACATCTACCTTAAACAATATTTCTGAGGACTTTTTGTTTCTTAAACTAAAATCAAAAAGAAGCTTGGAAATGAGAATTCCAGGTGCATGGGGGTGAGGGAAGGCACTAGACTGACTCAGCCACTTTTAGACTGTGGCAGTGCTGTTGTGTAGTCTCTCTGCAGCATTCCCTTCCAGAAGAGAGGGAGAATTAATGAACAGTGCTGTTAGGCAGATACTTAGAGAAACAACTGGAGGAGTGAATAATGAATAGTGTTTAGATTTGGCAGAAGAAATACCTTGGTGCCATAATGTACTTATGTTTTACAGCTTGAGGAAGATGGTGATGTGAGAACTCCATCCTCGATTTTCTTTTGCTGCATGGTTGTTGCACCAGGCATGTGCTACATCCTGACCAAAAGGAAGCAGTGCTGCAGGTCACAAGCTCAAACCCTCAAAATACTGACTACATCTTAGAAATTCTGATGCTTCTTTTTAAACCTTTATTAGGCTTTTATGTGCTTTTTCTGCTGTGCCTTTAAATTTCAAGGTCTGCTCAAAACATAGTTTCAAGCTTCCTTCCTCCCCCACAACTACAAGGGTTTAGGAATCCAGGTCCCAGTGAGATGAAATTTTCAGGCTGTCACTTAATGGCAGCAGCAAAGAATTTACATTATCTTGTGACAGTTTACTGAGCTAAGATTGTTTTAGGCTGTTTAGTATTTAATTTAGTTGTAACACTTTATAGTTAAATACTTAGTGCCTCTACTTCAGCAGTAGTCAAAGGTACTTTACAAAATAAGTAGGACAGATGGAAAAGCTTCCTGCATTGTGCTACTAACACTAGTAATTTTTAAGGAAGAATGGAAGGCTTAGGAGCATTAGGAAAGAAAGGTGATGGTAGTGAGGTCATTTGATTGCAGTCCAGCAGCTGCAGATCCCTGCAGGGTTTATTTTGTGTCGTGGCTGCATCAGCTGCAAGTGTAAGTTGGGAGATAAACAGAGGCTGTGAGATAGTGGCTCATAGCAGATACCACAGTGTACTAGAATAAAGACTAATTGTAAGTAATGATGCATCTCTAACAAGGATGGGGTTCCCTGCTTCCACCAAGGGAAGAAAATATTAGCCTCAAGTCTTAAATAGTTAATAGATCCTGTACCCAAATGAGTCTTTCTGGTGGGTTGATGGGAGCTTTGGGGGAATCTCTGTCAATAAGAGATGCTGACTGATCTCTGAGGTTGTCTTAATACCACAACAGAGTCAGTCTGATCCAATTCTGTAACTCTGTCCTCTGGGAGAGGAGGGAAGTTGATCCACAGACCTTAGTTTAGATTGCTATTTAAAAAATGCCTGTGAATTTTTTGCAGCACCTAAGCATCCCATTGCTTGCTTTTAGAAAATTGACCAGCTGACAATGGTCATCAGGCATGGTCCTGCTGAGTTCTTTGTTCCTTTCATTGTGTAGATCACTGTAGGGTTTTAAGAAAGAGGAGGAATTTGAAGTTGAATTCCCGCTTTGTCTTCCTTGTTTTGCTTAACTCTGATTGAAGTTGACCCAAGGGAGGGATCCATGGCTCTGTCACTTGGGTTGATGGACTTTAATCAATCTGCTGGCTCTTGTGGTGAAGTAAATAAACTGGAATGGAACTGCTGTTTTCCATCTGAACTGTGTCTTCTCAGTTCCCTATTTCCTTTCATCTCTGACGATGGGAATTTTCTAGTGTAGTTATTTGCTTTGTAGGAGTTTGTTTCCCTTTGATTAACTTTCTACAACACTGAGCTGTTTTAAAATAGGAAGGAAGAGCTGGAAGATGCTGTCATCATTAAAAATACACCCAGAATAATTTCTTCTGTAAACAAAGCAATGGTTCTGTTTACTAAACTAGATTAAGTCCTTTTAGTGAAGACTTTCTTGGCTACAGAGCTTTCTCTCAAACACAGAATGAAGCCAAGCATTGGGGGATGGGATGGTGATGAGAGGATATTTATATAATTAAAGAGCATTTGATGTGTCTAAGGGCTGAGTTAGGTACACTCTGAATGACTGGTTGTTTGGAGCTGGGGTGGACGTCTTATCACATGTGTGCCAGGCTGAGTGTTTTACATAAAACACTGGAAGTTGTTACAGATCCCTTATGATCCTGTTTAAAGAATGATGCTGGCTTCTCTTCTCTTGATTTAATGATTTTTTTTCCAGGCTGTATGAATATCTTTGTAAATACTTTGCAAGCAGAACAATTTCTTTTCTCCTCTGAAAAATACTGTTATGAATGATATTTTTGGTTTTTAGTAGATGCTTTATGAGCTGTTTTTACTTGTCTTTTCTCTATTTTGTAGCTTGGTCTGTCTCTTCAGCATGGTTCTTTCTTACACTGAAGTCAGCAAAATCAGCAATTTAATCAGTTGCTAATAGCAACTTTATCTGAAGAACTGGTTTATGTTCTGTTTAACTGAAGTTTGCATTGATTGAATTAGGGAGTAAGGATAAACACTTTAGTGGAATGTTTTGGCAAACCTTTTCAAAGCAGGAGGGGGTAAAAAGACTAATAGTGAAAGAATAAAAACCTAGCAGGGAGTGCAGTGTCTTTTTCAAGTAAATAATAGCATCACTGAGGTTGGAAAAGATCATGGAATCCAACCATTAGCCCTGCACTGCCAGATCCACCACTCAGACATGTCCTCAAGTGTCACATCTAGACATCTTTTAAATACATTCAGAAGTGGTGACTCAGCCACTTCCCTGGCAGACTGTTCAGTGTGTGACAACCCCTTCTGAAGTTATTTTCTCCTCATACCTAATTTAAATGTCCACTGCTGCAACTTGAGGCTGTTTCTACTTGTCCTGTCACTTGCTGCCTGGGAGAAGAGACTGCCCCCCACCTTGCTACAAATTCATTCCTGCTGGTGTAGACAGTGATAAGGTTCCCATTGAGCTGCTGTTTCTCCAAACACTTCCCCAGCTTTGCCCTTCTCTGGACTTGCTGTGGCACCTCAGTCTCTGTCTTGTAGTGAGGGGGCCAAAACTGAACACAGTATGGCCTCACCAGTCCTGAGGACACAGGAGTGAGTGATCTCTTCCTCATCTCACTGGCCACACCATTCCTGATCCAGGCCAGGATCTCATTGTCCTTCTTGGCCATGTGGGAGTGATCTTTTCCCTCATCTCACTGGCCACACCATTCCTGATCCAGGCCAGGATCTCACTGGCTTCCTTGGCCATGTGGGCAAGCACTGGCTCATGTTCAGCTGCTGCCAACCAGCATTCCCAGGTTCTCTTCTGCCAGCCAGCTTTCCAGCCACTCTCCCCCCAGCCTGTAGTGCTGCTTGAGGTTGTTGTGACCCAGACAAAGGAGGTTGACTTGGCCTTGTTGAACCTCTTCCAGTTGGCCTTGGCACATCAATCCAGCCTGTCCTGATCCTTCTGCAGAGCCTTCCTGCACTCCAGCAGATCAACACTCCCACTCAGCTTGGTGTTACCTGCAAACTAATAGGAGGCACTTGTCCAGACTACATCTTTTCTTTAAAAATATTAGACAGGACTGAGCCCTGGGAGCCCCACTATTCCCTGGCTATTGCCAGTTGGATGTAACTCTGTTCCCACCTGTGTTTGGACCAAGCCAGTCAGCTTTTTACCCAGTGGAGAGCACACCCATCCAAACCACGAGCAGCCTGTTTCTCCAGGAGAATGGTGAGGGAAATGCTGTCTAAGGCTTTACAGATGATTTCATACACAGCATACACAGCCTTTCTCCCATCCTCTGTGCAGGGCACCCTGGCATACAGGGAGATGAGGTTGGTCAAGCCAGACCTGCCTTTCCTAAGCCAATGCTGCTGGGCCTGACCCCTCACTTGTCCTCTATGTGTCTTGTCATGGCACTCAGGATTGTGAGCCAGTTGCTGTTAGTGACACTTGACTGAACCCAGTAGGTGAGTTTTCCTCTATTTTTGCAGTTTTAGGGAGAAACTCCTACTGAATTACTGCAAAAACTTAGAGGTTGCTCCAGAAGTTGTCAATGACTGTCAAGACAAATTTGCAGTGACCCTTTAAGTAGAGTCAAGGGAATTGGAGATAAAAAGTGGAAGTGCTACTTCCCAAAGAGAGTTGAAAGGTTGGAATTGCAACAGCTGCAGCCTATGAAGTGTTTCCTCCAGAACAGAGTGGGGGAGCCTGTAGGATATACTTCAGGTTGATAGATTCTACCTGGTTCGTGGCATAGCTTTGTTACTGGTAGATACTGTTACAAAACCCACATCTCTAACTCTACAATTAAATTCTGGTGAAAGATATGAGTGGAAAAGAATAAGGAAGTAGTGGCTTGTTGCACAAGTAATCATGACACTGTTAGGGGAGAAGTGGAATACTAGAAGGCTGTACCTGTCAAGTAGATTTCCATGGTAACATGTGGCTGCAATTGCTATTTTGGACTTGCACAAGATTAAGCAACAACAGTTCATTCATAGCTCTCAAAGGCTGCTCACTCTGTGTGATGTGAGCAATACAGGACTTGATTTTCCATGAGTCTGTCTTGCCAGATACGTGAGTTTCTGATATTTCTCTGTTTTTCTTTTACTAGACTGTGCAATGAGGGGAAAATTCTATTTGGAAAATACACTTTCTCTGGTATTTCTCCATAATTTCACAAGTTCAACAGATGGGGGTCTTAACTTTTCTTCCTCACTTTGCAATGTGTGAAAATGACATTTTTCTGTTGCTTGAGCGATGAAGTTTGGTTTGTGTCAGGAGCTGAACGCTGTGCAGGCATAACCAGTTTCAGGGCAGCTTTAAATATCAAAGCTGGACTTTAAGAACATTCAGNAAAAAAAAAAAAAGGCAGTAGATATCTGTAGCAGCTCATAGCCTGTTCTGTTTCATCAGCCCATCTGCCTCCTGCACTGTGCCAGTGCTTGTTTAGCTGTGTCATTATGGCAACTGATAGTGTGTGGCACAACAAGTGGGAGAAGCACAGGTACCTGTAAATGCCAGCTGGTCTCTTTGGGCTGCCAGTTTACACAAGAGCCCTACCCTCACATGGCCTCAGAGAGAACCCAGGGAGGACCCATCCTTCTGTGCAGAGTACACACATGGTAGGTGTAAAGCAGCATTCAGCTCCTGGCACTGGGTCTTTGCCTGAGAAACTGAAGTGGAGGGAACACCTGTCAGACTTGTGGTGGTAGAAAAGACCCATAATAACAATAACTTTAATTTTATAGGTTTCCAGATGCTTTATAAAATGTTCATGCATTAGTTGATCTCATGTTTCAGTTTCTTGGTTTTTTTCTGTTTCAGGTTTATCAGTCATGAAACGAATTCTTCTGGTTTTTATCCTGGCTGCTGCTGTTATGTATGGTATCCTGCATGGAAATCTGTGGAGAAATAACTTCTACTGGTATGCTGATGCTTTGTTCATTTAGAGTGCAGACACCTCATGGCTGTGAGTTCTTGTGTTGCTCCATAAATGTTTACTGGTAATCACCATAAATGGTTACTACTCTGTTTGTGTGTGTTCTGTGGGAATCAATATGATTGTTCTGTCCTGTCACCACCTGTTCTCTTGTGTCACTTCCAAGCCTAGCAATTAATCTGAGCCTGGTTGTGTGGAGAGGTCAGGACCTCAGTGGTAGGGAGCCCCTCTGAGGTTCATAAAATAGGTGTTCAGGTGAGGAGTTGTATGAAATGAAGAAATAAGGTGTCCACATCTCCCTCCACCCCATGTGGGTTTAGAATTAGTTTGTTCCATTAAATGTCTGATCAGTGATGTGGGAGAGGCCCTTTCCCCATAGGGGAGTAGGTGCAGGGGGCACCTTCTGAAAAGCTGAAATTTGTTGAGGCCCAGCAGTAGCCCTTGAGGGCAGTGAGGCTTCACTGGCTCCAGGCTCACAGGACAGGTGGCTGGGACCTAAAATTCAGGGCACTTACTCAAAGAAAAGTTTTCATTTGCATAGCTGTGAGCAGGACTGTCCAGAGTGTTAAGAAGTTAAGTGATAGTTTTTAAAAGTAGTAGTTAATGTGCTCCCTTTATCTTGCTTGTAGTGTACAATTGATACAAATAGCTTTCTGTTGTGGTTTCTGTTTGCAGCAAACCACAGTGTTGTGACATTTCCCTTTTTGCAGGATTAGCTTTTATGGACAGACTTCCTCTGTGAGGGCTTCTCCTTCCTATGTGACTAGTGGAATTACAATCAGTTACAATCAGTAAGTTCAGCAGTTGAGTATTTTTGTGGTGGGGTTGGTTGTTCTTTTTGGTTCTGGATAGGTGGGAGGGATTGAGGCTAAAATCCGTAGCCTTTGTCCATAAGCTCCCTGCTCAACTGTACATTTGCATCCAGTGGCTGTTCCAGTTACAAACACAGTGCTAAGGTGTCTGTCAGAAAGGAATTTGTCCATGTTATGTCTCCACTGTTTGTTGTATATTTATGGCCATTTCCAATAACTGTCTCTTAGCAAGCAGTGAATTGTTAGAAGGACATTGGCTTACAATTTTCAAATCTGTGCAATTCTGAGTTACACCTGAATAAAGCTAGCACAGCTTGGGGGGCAACTTCAGTGCTTAAAACTTACTAAACCAGAGAGGTGTGTTTCACTTGCTGTGTTCAAGTGTGTGTACAGGCAGCTCTTGTGCTTGTGACTTCCTGCAGTTAGATTTGTGGGGCTGATGAGCACCTCTGCTAAAACTTGAAAGCAGGCTTCTCTTCTCTCTGAAGCTGTCCTGCAAAATGCTGTCTGGGAGGCTGATGCTGGAAAGCAACAGGGTGGCCAACAAAATAATCTTAATAGATTTCACCTGGTGCTTTCTCAGCTTCAGTATTCATGTAAGAACTTGAGGTTACCAGAATCAGTTTAACCTTAATGGTCTGTTTGGTTGTGGTTCTAACGTTGTGGTTTCATGCTTCTGTCCTTAATGCAATCCAGTGGCACATGCTGCTCACACTGAGCTTTACCTTCCCTTCTGGGCTTCGTATTTGTGATTAATTGGGCTAAATCTCCAAGTCAGGAATGTGCTTAGCAGTGTAAGCCTCAGCCTTATTGTGAGTGGAATGACTTGCCCCAAAGACTCTCACCTTCCTTAAAGTGCCCTATTTCCTTCTCCAAACAAGTCTCCTCCCTGAGGAGTGATGGGAATGCTACCTGGAGTGGCTGCAGGGCTGACTGAGCCCAGGAGTCCTGCTCCTCTGGAGGGTGGCCTCAGTTCTCACTTTTGATTATGCCTGCTTTGTTACTTGGTGAGCAAGGGAGGTCACAGCCCCCTTGGAGCAGCAGTGTGAGATAAAAACCTTTGCTAGTAAAAGTAATTCTGCTGCATTGAGAAAGTTGCATCTCTGTCAGACAGGGAGGGAGTAACGAAATCTTGGTGTGATCTTAACTCAGTAATCAGCTTTTACCTATTTGATTTGTCCAAGTTGTCCTACCTTCTTTCTGCTACCCATTCCTGGTCTTGCCATTTATTTGGAATTGTTCTTTTGCAGGCTGCCACCCACGGCTGTAGAGAGGAGGAATGCATTGGACACTTGTCTCCTGAAACCAGCATTTGAATCTTTACTGGGGTGAGTCTTCTGTGGGAATTGAGGTGGGGAAGGAAAGGCTGTGCTGATTGAGGTAGAACTGGGCTATTTACACATTTTGGAGCAAATGTTGAATAGTGCCCTGAGAAAAAGCTTGGAAAGATTAGACCAAGTACTGGCTGAAAGAGTCTTCAACCTCTGCACAGAAACACAGTGGTTTGTTTTTTTTCCCCTGGTACTTTTTGTATATAAGAAAATTTGGCTATGATTTTAGTGCTGTTATGGCTTTTAGAGCACATAGAAGCACGTTAACTTCGTGCCACCCAAAGCAGACTTGTAGTCTTTGAGTTTTGGTTAGCTCCTGGTCTGGTGAGGTGATGCTAATTCCCTTTCCCATGGGTTGTGCCCAGGCTGTGTGTGTGTTGGGTGCAGCAGGGTAGCTCTAGTGTTCAGCAAAGGGGCAGGAATGGACTCAGGCACAGCAAGAAGGACAGCACAGCTAGGACAGCCTCACACATTTCTGTAGCTTCTGTATAGAGAGAGTTTGCAGGAGCTGAAGATCTGTTCTGTGCACTTTGGTAACAGCCTGGGGAGGTTGAGAGGATTCCTGACATCACAGAATTACTTACTGGAAAGGAACCAGAGCTAGAAAAGCTAGAATTAAGAGTCCTTCCTCAGTAGGTGAATTATTTATTATGTCTAAGCTTACCATCTGCTTCTTCACAACAAAACAAGTTACTAAATTTAATATGGGTATTGAGTGCATCATAGTCTCAAAGCTAGCTGGTCTTGTTTAGTTAAGCTATGGCCCATTTCTAGGTGTGTAGGCTCTAGGGTTCTGGTTTTGGGTTTGTTTTTTTTTTCCTTTTTACTTCTGGAAAGTATCTTCTGAATAAATAGAGCTTAGAGAGTGAGTTGATTTGGGAAACCAAAAAAGAAGGCTTTCTTAAGAGCTATTAATATTCTTAATGGACAAACAAGTCATGTGCTGATTGGGGCTTTTTATGATTAACCTTAGATTTTCTAATGACTCTATACTTGTGTGTTAACATTTTAATCTAAGACCTAATATGCAGGAGCATTGCAAAGTCAACCAGTACACGGAGTGTGTGCTTAGTTAATTCAAAGGTGAAGCCAAGGGCACGGTGGTACGTGACATGTTTGTGTCTGCTGTTCACTCACTTTGCTGGGTTTGGCACTGAGGCAGTGAGAGTCCCTTCCCTTTTCCATGGTTCCTGTCTTTGGACAAAAGAAATTACCCATTCTCTTTGACACTTCCAAGGTATGATGCCATCACGTTCTAGTTTGCGGGAAGAATTTTGAGGCAAACCTCCTTGTGCTCCATACACACCGTGCTTCTCATCCCAGGGTGGCCCTGGTGGGAATGCACTGGGATTCTCTCAGACAGCTGCTTAAGCCAGAAGATGCACTGCAGGAGCACAGCCCATGTGCTGCAGCTGCTAGGGGTGGGACCCTACTAGAGTTAGTCCAGGATATAAAATACCCAAGATGCATGTAATGTGGACGTGAAAATCCCATACTTTTTTGCTGCATGGATACACCCCTGTTGCCCCAAACCAACTTACTAATGTCAGCAGAGTCATATGGTGCCACTTGTTTGGAATAGGTGTGCAGCTCAAATCAGGAGATGGTATTTTCAAGTTAAAACACCTTGCTTCAAATATATTTATTAAATTGCCATGTACAATAATAACTCTTAATTTTCCTTGCTACCTCTATTACATACTTTTCAAATCTGAAGTTACTCAGTATCTTCTTGAGTTACATATTCTCTTAAATATGTGGTCTTGTGGTGTAAGCTTTCAGTCACACAACTTTAATGAGTCTATATAAATTGTATAAAAAGACAAATCATCTATCTTGCTCTTTGCCTGTATTTTTTATTACAAGATCTTCCTCTTTTTCTGTCATCAGTTTGCTTTCCCTGTGCTCATGGATTTTGTTCTTTTTAAAATGGGTGATAATACAATAAAAATGGTGATAGTAGGATAAAGAGAGCTTTTTACAAAGCAGTTGCATGACTTACTGGCTTATGCAGGTACATCATGTGGATTTTGAAACTTCTTCCTTTTTTCCTTCATCAGTGTTGACAAAATATACCCGTTCCTGTGTGCTAATGATTTTATCAGAGTGGCAGAGTTCCAAGGGAGCAATAAGTTTGAACTGCCTTATGGAATAAAGAGAGCAGGTTTGTATTTCCCATGTGCCTTATTTTTAATCAGAAATACCTAAATGACTTGTAAAGCCACCTGAATCTCTGTTCCTCATCTTTCCTGATGCCAGTCCTTTTGGGGTGTCTAGCAGTGTCTTAATGGCTTCATTCAGTCCCTCTGATCTGACACCTTCCTGTTTTTAACAAGTGAAAACACTGGGTTGGGGTTGCCCCTCTTAGTAAAGAAGCTCCAAAAAGGTGTGAGTGAGGAAGAGTGGACCTTACTCAGCTTCCTTCTGTTTGTATGTGGGCTGGAATGCTAAGGATACTCAGCTGTGCTTTGCTAGAGGGAATACTGAGTCAGTGTGATGGGCTTCAATCAGCACACCAAAGCTTGTTGGAATCCAGAGTCCTACTGAGGCAGAAGTCTTCAGGTTTATGCAGTTACATCCGTGAAATTTTCTTTTTACTGTCCTGATTTTGACTGGAACAGAGTTAATTTTCTTCTTAGTAGGTGCTGTGTTTGGGATTTAGCATGAGAATCATGTTGACAATACATGGATGTTTTAATTGTTGCTAAGTAGTGCTTACTCTAAGTCAAGGACTCCTCAGTTTCCTATGCTCTGCCAGTGAGCAGGTGCACAAGAAGCTTAGGGGAGGGCTGCCAGGACCACTTTCCAGGTGGAAAATGTCCATTCCATGCCTTATAACGTGCTCAGTACTTAGACTGGTGGGGAATTGTCCAGGAGGGGCTGGTTGCTGCCTGGGAACTGGCATCAGTCAGGTGGTGAGCAACTGTATTCTGCATCTCTTGTTTTCCTTGGGTTTTATTCCCCTTTCTCTTTCCTTTTCCATACACATTTTACCTTTTTTTGGTGTCCCTGCCTGTCAGGGGATGGAGACTGAGTGGCTGTGTGGCTCTTATTTGCCATCTGGGGCTAAACCATGACACTGAGCTGGCTGCTCCTGCCAGGGAAGGTGTCCCAGGGGGGAATTGATGACCCTGCCTGGCTGCTGGGCCTCTGGAAAGGTTTGCTGCACATTCCCACTGCCTGTGTTGGTCAGGCCAGAGTAAATTGGGCTAACACCCTAGGGGCCTTAACCAGTCTTTTGGAATGGGTTGTAAAGTCTCAAATTCCAGAATTTCTAACCCTGACAGTGCACTTTCCACCTGGGCCTTTAGACTTTTGATTTGCCTTCCATCAGTGGTTTACAGGGATGGTGCATTTCCCTGTACTTTTGGGGTTTAAAGTAAGGAAAACTACATTTGGGAATGAGTTGATTTCTCCTCTGAGGCAAATGAAGTGTCCAGCAGGAGCCTGCCCACCAGGAATGGGCTGGGAAGGTGCCTCTGTCCAGCTTTGCCACAGGCTGGATTGATGCCTTCTCTAAAGATATGTAATGCTGTTACTGTCCCTGATTGTAGGAATGAACCTTCTTGAGTCAGCTGAAGGTGGGTAGAAGAAAAAACAAAGTCAGGATGTGGATCTTGGAAATTCTTCCAGTTCTTATTTTCTGAAACTTAGATTTTTATTTTTTTTAATACAAATCTCATGCTATTTTGTATCTTGAGGCAGAGAAAACTCAGGAGCTGTGATAAACCTGAATTTCTTTGGCATCAGGGGTTGATCTGTAGCACTAAATTCCAAGTGTTCTTACTTTGATGTTTTTATGCACAGTGCACTACTGTGTTTAAAAACATTGTGGTCAGGGTGGCAGGCTTTTTTTTTTTTTT
>WEIU01016785.1:63176-83556 GCA_013389925.1 Aegithalos caudatus | reverse complement strand
TGGGCAGGGGGGAGGGTTTTTTTTTTTTTTTTTTTTTTTGTATTGCAGATACTGAGTGTTTCCATTAATCTTGTTTATATTTGCTTTTTAGAGCAATTTTTTCGTTTAGCCCTTTCAAGACTGCAGAACTGTGGCCTTTCCAGTGAAGAAGACAGGTGAGATGGTTTATTTCCTCCTGTTTCTCTTAGTGGAATTTTTACTCTTTATTTACCTGGAAAGGAAAGTCCATGGGGTTGTTGTGAAATTGTTCGAGTTAGTCAAGACATGGAGCAGACTGACAGGGTCCAAGCAGTGTGTAGCTGATTCCAAGGTTTCAGTGGGCTTGGCTTTACACTTCAGTAGCACCAGCATGCTAGAAAAATTATTCTGAGGGAGCTTTAATGTAGAGATTTCCTTTTATAAGTGTGTTAGGGATTTTCCAGCTGAAAGCAGTCCCACCTTCCTGTAGTATCTTTTTATACTTAGATTGTGTGTGACCTCCTCTTGCAAATTCAGTGTAAGGTGGAGAATGTTGGGGATGAGCAGGTGCAAACCAATGTCTGCTTCTAAGCAGAACAAATCTTGGGCATTTCCCTGTGCCTCTGCACCCTCTGGCTGCTGCACATGCTTGTTCCTACATAGGCTCCCCTTCCTTTCCTTGTGGATGAGGAGGACCTAAGAAGGCAGGAAAGGCTGGATGTCCTTTTGGGAGTAACAAGGGTGTGGCACAGAAGGGAGCATGCCTTAGATAACTTGCTTCCCATGGATTAGATAGATTAAATCTTTAATTAGATTAAATCTCGTGTTGGAAGCCACATCTGCCAGGAGGTTTTGTTTTGAAGGGTCTTTGTGTGTGTTGATTTTTGTTTTGCTTTTGTTGGGATTTTTTGTAGGTATTGTTGGCAAGTAGACTAAAGTCCTGTGTTTACAAAGTGATGCAGATGGCTCCTTAGATTTGCAGTTTAGCAAATGGGCTGACAGCCTGCCAGATATGATGTTAGTATACAGACTTCTTAATAGAGTTGAATGCAAATGATGCTGAGGTTGGCTGTACTTGTTTCTGCTTTTTAATTACAGTGATCATACAAGGTTGCTGCATGAAGGCAAATATCAGGATCATAGTTTAATTAAACTGGGTGGAATATGTTCAAACCTAAGAAATTGATTTAATAGAGTTTTTCTTTTTTTTCCCTACTGTACTCCTTCCTTTCTCTGTGTTTAATTTGTTTCTAGGATGTTCAGGTTTACTCTTAAGGAAGGAAAAAGTAAAACTCCTGTTTTCTATCAGGAGTGTGATAATGGGGTAAATTTATACAGAATTGTCTGACAGGAGCTGCTCTTTTGTCTGGAGTTTGAAGGAGAATGCCAAATGCTGTATTAGAAATTCCCTGAAACCGTAAGTTCAGGAGTGTAATTGTGCTGTAAAGCAGAGATGCTTGTACCTTTTAAGTGGAAATGCCTGTGCTGTAGATGAGAAGTGAGGAAATGGGTATTCATCCTTTGAATGTAGATCCTCTGAGATGCAGATATGATTAGTTCTGGGAAGTATGCTTCATTTTATTCAAAGTAACGTACTCCAGTGGTACTAAAGCAAAATGAGAGCTATTAGTATTTAATAGGCAGTAATATGAGCAAATCAAACATACAATGACTTCATACATTATGTTCTTTCTAGAGCCATCAGGTTTTGTGTACAGCACTCTCAGAACATGAATCGCTGTAGCTGGGAAGAGTTTTTATAAATACATTTCACAGAGATACAGTGGCTTTTAAAAGTGAAACTCTTTAGGGATTAATCCTAACAACATTCTCCAGTAATACAGAATTATTAGGCAGCTCTGTTGTCCCAATTCTGCCTTCTTGGCAGAACACAAACCAGATTTCCCTATAAATGTTTTTAAGGCAGACAAATGTGAAGCTAGCTAAGTACGAAGTCTGTGGTGCCTATATAGCTGTATTTGTGTTCAACTTAGGTAAATCTGTACACAGTGAGCTATAAAGGCTTTTTTTTTTTCCCCCCAAACTGTAATTTTCCAGACTTAGGTCAATTTCTCACTGTACAAAGGTGTAGCTCTCCCATAGACTTTGGAAATTGACAGTGTCACTGACTTCAGTTCAGTTGTGACTTCAGTTCCCTGCTGAGTACTCTAAGGACTCTGAGCCTTACAATTCTTACAAATGCATTTGCACAATCCTGAGTCAACAAAATGTGACCTCTGCATCCTCCTTTCATCAAATAACCTCAAAGGAAATAATTTGCATTCCTCAAGTGACTATGGGGGTGTGTGTTAAAGGAGCTGAGTCTGAGATCGTTTTCTTTTTCCACTGAAACAGTATTTCAGTGGAATGTGGAAGATGCAAACCTTTTGACCTTTAGAGGCTACATTTCCTTTGAGCAATATTTTTCTTCTATAGTCTAGGAAAATATTTCTTCTAGCATTTCACCATATAAACAAAATACATAAGCCAAGGCCTCACCTTGAGATTGAGGCTCTTGTAGAGCACCTGAGCAGTGTGAGTGACTGCTGCCTGCAGGCACTGGAGGTCCCTTACCTTGGTGTTTGCATTGGGATCCATTTGTGCTCTTTGTAGGTCTCTGACACATAAAGGCAATCCCTTTGTCACTCAGGCCTCTCCTACAGCTACTGTTAGACCCAAGGTCTTAATATTTTTTGCTGTCATCAGTATTGTGCTAGTGATCATAAGCTGAACATCCAGACATTGGAATCTGTTATATTTTACTTGTAGCACACTCAATGTTGTTTAAGGATATCTAAACTAATTTCTTACCATTATATCGACTTGGAGAAAGGGTGAGTATTTAGGGTTGTTTAGTTTGAAAACATTATGAAAAGGAAATTTTAAGAGGTGAGGTAGGTAAAGTATCTGGGAATAACAGTCTGCTGAAAATTGGTGTGTTGTCCTCTGATCTGCTCTAAGTCCAGGTCAGTTTATTTCACTTAAGTACCTTTAAATGCAGTTCAGCCTTGCTGCATATTTTTTATCTCTATGTCATGTGTTAGTTTTCTATGATACTGTGCTCTGGTTTTTTGCTTAAACAGTTTTCCTCTCTGCTTATTGTTGTTAGTGGGCTCAGTTCTGCTGTGGACTTAAGACTTAGGATCATAACTGAGGACATTTGAGTACTGGGAGGGGAAGTGTAAGGCAAGGAGGCAATTCAGAAACAGCACATTTGTGCCAGACTCCCTAGTTGAACCAGCCCACTTTGACTCCCTGAGCCTGACAGAGATTAAAAGCTGGTTGTTTTAATTTGTTTAATTTGTAGTCGTGTACACTTCTTCAGGCATATTTGATCTGCTTGTTGACTTTACCCATTTCAAAAGTTCAGATACTAATGTTAGATTTTTTTATTGGGTATTTGATGGCAGTTGATAACTTTGTTTTTGAGTATGCATGTTATGAAGGGCACTGTAATTCAAAAGCTTAATCAAACTTCAGATTTCACTCTGTTTTCTGTCCAAGTAGTACTAGTCAACTCTTGACCATAAACAAAATCTAGTGTGCATTCATCAGTAAGAAGAAAAGCTTGAATTTGACTTGAGAGCAGCTACACAACTTCTGTAGCTGAGCAAACCTCAGATGCTCAGCTCTGAAGTCACCTTTTATTTTTCCCACCCTGCCCTGAGTGTGTCCTGCTGCATCATGACTACAGAGGGGAGAAAGCAAAGACCTTTGTAAACTGTATACCAGAGTGGAAGGCATTATTTCAATTGCTCAGTTAACTTACTGAACAAGTATCTTAAATCTCCTCTTCCAGAAGTTGAGAGGTATGTAATAAGGCATTACTTGAAGTTCATCCACAAGGAACAGGAAAAAGCCTCCTCAAAGTAGAAGCCAGGACACATGACACAACCATATGCTGGTGATTTTTGCCCCTCTCCTTCACTCCACCTTCATCACTTACTGAACATGTTTTTTCATCCAGTTTTCCTTTTTCCTTGCTTACTTTGAGTTCTAAGCTATAGCTGTAAGCAACAAGGTGTAATTCAGGAAAAGGGCAACTTCTGCCTTCTCACTCCTGCTGTAAATTGTAGGAGGCCTATGTTCATCAGCCTGCATATTTTCAAACTAGAGAGAAGAATTAAATGGAAAATGAATGGGCAAAAGGAGTAGAGAGGGAAGGGGTTTAGGGGTGTAGAGGGAATGAGAGTACTGCAGACACAGAACAGGTTTTCACCCCTCTGATTTACAGGATAACAGGTCATGTGAGTTATGGTATTAGCTGGAAGTCTTTTTAGGAATCCTTACCATCTACTAAGCTGTTCAGGAAACAGTAGAGAAGTGTGTCAGCTTTTTTCATGTCACCCAACCCTGAAAGCTGCATTTAGAGCACTGGTTTTTAATACAGATATGTGTGTGTATGCATATACCTGTATATATTGAAAGGCAACTATCTCTGCAGATGTTAATTCTGTAGGAGATTCAGGGAACTGCTTTGTACATTGAGATGTTGCTCAGTCTTGGCTGGAACTGGCTGTTTTCATTGATGTTGAATAATAACTCTCAGCTGAAAAAACAGGTTGGACTGTCTGAGGAGAAAGAAATTTAATTAGTCTGCATGAAGTGTCATGCTGGGAATTCAGTATAAGTCACAGTGTTTTTTGGGACACAGTTTTGGTGTCCTGAACATAGAGCAAGAAGTGGTGTAGAGCCTTTTCCTTACTTGAAGAAAGAACCAGAGGAGCAGGGTGTTATTGTGAGGTGACTCATCCTCAGTAAACTGTGAGCCTGCTGGTGTCTGAAGAAAATACCAATCTTTTTATTGTCTCATTGTTCCTGCTGCAACCAAATTGAATGGCTTTTGCTCTAAACAAAGAGGCGTTTTTACAACAACAAAAAATTGTGTGCTTATTCTGAAAGGAGTTTACAGTCTTTCATGTTTGATTCAAACCTTCCCTAAAAAGGCAAAATTTCTTGAGTAAAAAAACAGCAAGCCTGTTTGTGAGCTCCCCCCCTTTTCTTTAACAGGTTTTACTAGCATTGAAACAAGATGGTAAAAAGCTAAATATGAACTGAGAAAACCTGTGCTAACTTGAAAAACTTACCCTTAGAATTTACTTTCATAAGTTCAGCATCTCCATAATACCTATTTTGGGTGCTTTCTGTCTCTGAATGTATTGTAAATTTGAAATTACTGTTTTGTTTTGATGTAGTATAAGATTTTTTAGCACATAATATTTTATATGCCTAGTAATGCTGTCTAATTTGAATCTGGTCATACAAGAATGCAACTTTTAATCAAGGAATCCATCTTGTTACATCATGACATTTAAATGTGTTTAGACAGCACCTTTTAAGTAGAGGGAGAAAAATCCATACCATATTTGTTTGGAAAGCTGTCATATGTTATTGGGCTAAGATTTTTCACAGGTGCAGTCCACAGGCCTGTAAGGTGAATTGTGAACATCAATTTTGATGCTTTAGCTTGTGTTGGAGCTGTGGGGTTGTATAATACTGCAGAAGCACCTTAATATTGATATATTAATAAAATAGCTTTTCCAGATGGGGATAAGTTTGAAGGACTGTGGCGGATAATTTATCAAGTGGCACCCATACCACCAGCTGATTAGATGATCTTAAACAGCAGACCACTAGAAAAAGGAGATGTTTAAAAACACTTTCACAAGATGGAAGTCAATTAGTGACTTCTATTCCCTGAAATAGTGCTTTTTTTTCCTTCCTTAAAGCTGCCACAGTACATCATACAGGATTGAATCTGCTTTGCAGGGGCCAAGGGCTGTAAAAGCTACAGGACCTCACTTAGAAAATAAGGCAGTTAACATGCAGAATTATCATTAATAATATGAAGCCAGGGAAGTCCTGGATATTAAAACCTGTCTCTGTCCCCCAGCATTGCCTGTCGCCGGTGTGTTGTGGTTGGAAATGGAGGAGTGCTTCGAAACAAGACCTTAGGGGAGAAAATTGACTCCTACGATGTCATAATAAGGTAAATGCTCCCTCCTTCTCCTTTTGTGCACTCGGAGCAATGGGTAATTCCCCAAGGCCAGGGACTCTCTCTGCCCATCTCTAGTGTCTGTGTGAGCCAAATCAGGTTTGCTCTGTGCTGGAGTGACACAGGATAAGCAATTGTGTGATTGCATTCCAAACCACCCTGGCCAAGTTCCCGTGTGTGCTTGATCCCTCTGAGTGTCCCTGGTAATTGCTCCTGTGCTGTGTAACGTGATGCCTCAGTGCTGCTAAACTCTGCTGTCCCCAGACAGAGCTGTCTGTCCTGCAGTGACAGGGCTGGCAGCAGTCACTGGTGTGTCTGTCCTCTGCAGGATGAATAATGGCCCCGTGATAGGCTACGAGGAGGACGTTGGGAGGAGGACGACCTTCCGCCTTTCCTACCCGGAGTCCATCTTCTCCGACCCCATCCACTACGACCCTAACACCACTGTTGTCCTCATTGTCTTCAAGCCACGGGACTTGAAGTGGCTTTGGGAGATACTTGGTGGTCAGAAAATAGTGAGTTCAATTATTCATGTGCCTTGGCTCAGCTTGCCACAAATCTCATAGGTGAAATACACCTTTGCTTCTAACTGTAGTTCTCCAAGCTGAGAGGAGCTCTGGATCTCCTCCTGGTCAGTTTATTTCATATCCCTCTTCCAGAAATGCTTTGTCTTCCTTCTGATGCACATATTTGATCAGTTCCTCACCACAAAGCAGTTCACCTCTGGGAAGTGTACTTTTATCATCTCCCTAGCATTGCTGGATATTTTCACATGCATGCTCGAGACATTTCCCAGATTATTTTACCCTGTGTGCTTGGAGGAATTGCAGAATAATTTTAAAAGTGACCTCTCTCAGGTCCAAAATCTTCTTGAATTCCTCTTCATTAAGGGCCAGGCTTAAAGCCCTACTGGGTTCTCAGGGTGTTGTCCAAGTAAATTTTGAGTATTTCCAAGGATATTTCCACAAATTCTGTTTCAGTGCTTCAGCACTCTTGCAGGAGAGAATTTCTCCATGTCCTTCCACTTTGTTCCTCTGAGAAGAATGTGATCTCATCTTTGTTAACCCCTTCCAGATAGTTGAAGATGGGCTGAACAAACCCACCCCACTCAGACCCTTTTTGTTTGCTGTGACTCTGTCCCCTTGGCTGTAGTGACCTCCTGCTGTTGGACACTGCTGCACAGAGGGGAGCCCAGCACAGCATTGGTGGGACTGTGCAAAGTACTGGGGAGAATGCTGACAAACTTCTGTCTGCCTGCTGTCTGTGCCCTTACTGATGTGTCCAGCACATAGGGAGCATTTGTTGCCTCCAACAACATTATTGTTGGTACACCTTGTCCATCAGGGTCCTTTCTGCAAAGCTGTTCCCATCCAGCTGGCTGCTGCTGTGGCAGTGGGTTATCCCATCTGCAGGTGTTTTTGAACTTAGGAGATTCAGCACTCTGCTTGAACCTCATGCCCTTGCAGTTTATGCTGGTTAGAGCTGCTGCAAAACTAAATTCACCTGGTTTTAGTTGTTAAAAATGTGTATTTACTTGCCTGTCACAGAGTGCAAAGGGCTTTTGGAAGAAACCTGCTCTGAATATGATCTACAAATCGAGTCAAATCAGGATTCTCGATCCCAGCATCACCAGGAAAACTGCTTATGAGTGGCTTCATTTCCCAACAAGGTTTCCTAAGAAGGAGGTATGCTTTTTTTTTTCTTTTGTCCCTTCTAGTTTTGTGCTACCAAATGTGTATTTAGAGGCAATTATATCTTTATTGCAGTAGACCGTAATGTAGAAAACCTTCTAGGCTTACATTAAAGTAGTTTGCCATTTAGATGGTGGTTAAAAAAGATGGGAAAGTGGAACCCAGAAAGAGAGTGGCTAGCCTTGTGTGCCAAAAGTACCTTTTTATGGCTTCTGTAATTGGTATGAAATGAGGCTGCTTTCTAGACAGACAAAATGCTTTTAACACAACTGGGGAAGGCAGACAGGCAATGCAGACAGGCAATGCAGCATGATGGATCCAAAGAGCTTCTAGAAATAATAGGGAGTCTTGAACTACTGAATGTTAGGTGTTCTTGTTTAAAAAAAACCCAAGGCACATAAAACAACAAACAGACAAAAAAAACCCCCAAAAAACAATGAAACCTCCACTAAAAACCAAAACACCGAAAATAACTCCACACCAAACAACCCCCCCCAAGCCCCAGCAGACTGGTAATTCTAACTCTGCTGCAGTTTCACACTCCTGGGGCTGGGGAGGGAATAGGGAACATTGAGGATATTCCAGCCCTGTGCTGGTGTTGAGTGTCTGGCAGCATGGTTGTGCTTATTGATTTGATGCCAAGCATTGTAAAGAGCTGACCAGCAATTTGAATGTAAAAATACATTTTAATTGTCAGTTCTTGACTGAAAAGATGCCTTTGATGGAAGGTAAAGCTTCAAGCTGGGGACCTCCCTTGTGCAGTCAGATCATCCATGTACTGTTTTGCACAGAATTCCCTGGGGTGACATCCCCAGCTCACCAACACCACCTGACACATGTGGAAATGTCTGACAGGCTGTGGAGTATCTGCCACGACTTTTTTCTGGTTTACCCTTTCTAATGTTCAACGGGGTGGCAGAGGGGTACATTCTGTACCTCTTTCTAAATTTTTTTTCTGTTTTTCTGAGCCTAAGAGTGGCTTTTTTCTCCCTTATTAACTCTCAAACTGGAGTAGCCATTTTGGCTGTGTGCTTGCTTGGGCCTCAGTGGCATTTCAGGCTTTTCAGCTGAGGGTGGCAAGAAAGCAGCACAGTAATTGGATGCCTGATTAATCTCCTAAATGGCCACAGAACAAGGGTCCAGAAATCCCTCCTGCCTGTTCTGGGGCTCCCCTTTCAGTGGAAGTAGACATTAAAAGCAGTGCTGTCAGTGAGTCAGGGAGATGTGTGTGGTGCCAGCTGGTGCTCAGGCACAGCCCCTTGGTCACCCTTTGTTCCTCTCCTGCCTTGGGGTGCCCCTGCACAGGGCTGGGTTAGTGTCACCATGCCTGGAGGTCCCTTCTGCTACTTCCATGTGTATCCTGCTTACTGCATGCCAGGGGGTTTGCAGTCCCTGTGCAGCAATGATCCATCTCAAACTTGCTCTTCCTCCCTTTTCCTCCCATCTTGGAGGTGGGCTGTGGCCTGCACATCTGCAGGGGGAACCTGCACACCTGCAGTGGCCCTGGCACAGCTTGGATCAGCTTCAGGTCACACCAGGGGTTCCTGAGGGTGGGAATGTCTCACTCCCAGGCCCTCTGTGCCATTGCTGTTCCCTGGGCAGGGCTGCCTTGGCTGTCCTGTGCTTCAGCCCCCTCTGCCTGCAGGAGATGCCAGCAAGCACTGCTGCTTTCCCTGCTGTCCCTGCCTTTCCCATTAAACCAGTCCCATGTTCCCAGTGAGCACATAGCCAGCAAGCATTTCTGGTTGTTAGTAGAGCCAGGAATAAAATCAGGTGTGCTAAACTCAGAAAGTGTGGAGTGGAGTCATTCCAGGGCTATGCCTATTCCCATTAAGTAGGCTGAAAATACTTAATTACAGGCCAAGAATGTCTGGATATTGCATGATAGTACATTTTAAAGGTAGTGGCTTTTAAATTACATCCTTTTGAGGTGAATTTTATGATAGCTGAAGGTGAACATAGCTAGTTACAACCTGTGATATTCCTGATATTTCCAAATAGCACTAATCCTGACACATAACATTCCTGTCATAGTTTTGGGGTCCTGTTTAGTATGGATGTTACAGCAGAGTTACCACTAAGTTTATGATGTTGGGCCTCTAGGGAGAAAGTTATTTTGCTAACTGGCAGGAGCCCTGGGCATAGTGCACGTTTTAAGCAGATGCTATTTCTGGAATACTCCAAGAGTTGCATAAAGGTACCAAAAAACTTCAGTAAAAGGCATAAAAGTTCATTTCTGTGACTTCTCTTAGACTTAAAAGAGCTGAGAATAGTAACTTCTTCCTGGGGATTTTTAGTGTTGTCATATGATGTGTTGTCACAAAGAAATACATTGAGTGCCTCTGCTTTTTCTGTGCACAGAGTTGTCTTGTACTGGTTTGTCTGCTGCTTTTTCAGAGACAATCTGAGCCTTTGGTCAGAGTTCAAACAAAAGTCCCTGATTTTGTGCTCAGTTTGAGGTTTGACTGCAGCTACTGAGAGCATATAGCTCATCTGTTCTCTGAGAAAAATCTTACTTTAGCTAAGAAGGGTATTGCTGCCTGAAAGTTTTGTTGATTTCTGGGGACACATTTTCACATTAGCTTCATCTTGTGCAAATAAATGAGTTTCTCTCTTAAAAAAAAAGCCCTGCCTCATTTCCTTCCCCAGGTCATATTAGCCTCTGCTGCTACTGAAGAAGCCATGGATCTGAACACCAGATAGGGCAGGTGGTTGCATGGAGTTCTGTGCTTTTGTGAGAAATGCTGCCTTTTGGTTAGGTGCTCCTAATTTTGCACAGTTAAAACCTGTTCATGACATGCTCTTCATTTTACGTTGCATTTACTTGTGAATTTATTGTAGGGAGAAAGAATTTTATTTACAATTTTGTTTCTTCTAAAATGGGGATAGTGGGGGGAGGTCTAAAGCAAAATTCTTCAGGAATTTCCCTGCTTTGAAGAAATGCAAATTCAGTCAAATTTGTGTAGTGGTCACCTTCATGCTTTTTTTTTTTGTTGCTATGAAAACTTGGGCATATCATGTTCTGTTCATCTGGGTCTCCATTGTCTAGAAACTTCTGAACACAATTCAGTCCAGTTTGAGGAGGTTGTAAATTGTTTTCCAGTGTAGTGAAGCCTGCCCAGTTTTATGAAATGGGGGGAGACCTTCCTGATACCTGTGTGGAGGGAAGGGCTGCACTGTGGGCTCAGGCCTCACTAGAAACCAAGGAATCCCAGGGAAGGCTGATGTGACAGACACCCCAGTCATGGGAAACCTGTGGGGGCAATACTTTATTCCTTCAGAGACCAGAGGGGATCAAACTATGCAACCAAACACCTGCAGAGGAATCAGGCTGCCTGATTTCCCTTGTCTCTGCTCTTAAGTTTGCTGTTCCCATCAGGCTGCCAGGTATTTATGTGTGTGTTCTCTTTGTGTTTTGTTGCAGAAACCCAAGCATCCAACCACGGGGCTGATTGCCATTACACTGGCATTTCACATATGCCATGAAGTCCACCTGGCAGGCTTCAAGTACGACTTCACTGACAGAAACAGTTCTTTGCACTACTATGGCAATGAAACCATGTCTCAGATGATGCAGGTAACCAACACCTGTTTGTGCTGAGAGAAATAGAGCTGGTAACTGGGGAAGGCAATTCAATATAGGTGGAAGTGTGGACTCCCACCTTCTCCTGGTTCAGCTGCTTGTGGGTTAATACTGCTTGAATCTCTTCCTGTCTCCTGTTGCTTCTGAAAAATGTAGACACTCATCTTTGTGCCCCTTGTGCTGTACCATATCCTGCAGTGTCTGCATGATGTGTGCTGTGTTCTGCTTTGTGGTGCTTTCCTTAGGCTGCACAGCTCTTGCCCCAGAGATGTCTTTGTTAGCAGTGTCAGCACGAGTGGTGTTGATCTTGTTCCTGTGCTCTTTTTCCTTGGCACCTGCTTGTACTGCATGTCATAGCTGTCAAACTCCTTAAAAGACAGAAAGAAGAGCAAAGGGGAATGGAAGAAGTTAAGATCTATGAACCTGTATAGGTCTTGCATAGGAAAAGAACTGAATTTTGGAAACTGAAGGTAGAAAAGAAAGCAGCTCTTTGAGAAGGGTAGGAAGGAACTGCTTCCAGGAGGGGGAAGCCAGAATTTAGCAGGAGGTTTGAAAACATCAGGAATGCCTTCTCCTCCCTGCTGCTTTGCTAAGGCCATGCCTCTGTTTTCTTTTATGTCTTTGCTCTTATATTCAGTTGCCTTCACATCTCTGTATTTCAAGCAGCCCTGTCTCAGCCCTTGACTGCAGTGTCAAGTTTTCCATTTTCCCAGAGCATATGGATGCCATTTTCCTCCTCTTCCATTTTCTGAAGAGGAGGGGTAGAGACAATGCCCATAGGAGCATTTTGTGTTTCTCTCAGAACTCCTAGATGCCTGCTGTTCTGAGATAATTTTCCTCTGACATTGAACTTGCCTTCATTTGGAGGCTTCTCTCTGCAGGTGCTTTTTTGCAACATACACTAAATTTGAGGAAAGCTGATCATTACTTCAATAGACATCCATAAGTTTCCTAAAGTCTTGAAACTTTACAAAACTATTAAACAAAAATGTTCCTGTTCTTTAGTGGCAATAAATTGCAAATACCATACTACATCTGTATAATCTTTTATGCAGTATTGGTATTATATTCATTTTAATTTACAGGATTCAGTGTCTTAAATAAATTTACTTTCCTTGTGCTGCCCTCCACTAACCTTAGTGGTCTCCTGTGTATCCAGGAGCTGGATACAGCATGGAAGAGGGGTTGGTTTGGGCTTGCTGAACCTGGCAGGATGCATCTGAACCACAAGTGCCTGATGGGCTTTTCAAAAACCTGCACTGAGCTTTGAGGATTCCTCATTTTCTGACTGCTTGTGCTGTAAATGTGGTTACACAGCTGTTGTTCTGGATAAGCAGGGCAAGGAGTTGGGAGAGTTAATAATGGAAGGATTTCTGTGAGACCACATCTCACCCATTCTTATCTCCAAAGGATCATCCTTTCTGGTTGAGTCCTTATGGAAATATCCAATCTAGTTGTGAGCCACCTGTTTTTTGGGAAACTCTGCTAAGCCTTTGCTGAGAAGTCTTTTCCCCAGACCTTTTCTGTTTTTAGCATCTTTCAAGTGTCACAGGTAATAGAAAGGAACAGCCAAGTGATGCTGCTGGTTATAATTTGATTTTATAATTAATTTTATTATTCCCTCACATCTCTTTAGAATGAATACCACAACATCACTGCTGAGCAGAAATTTTTGAAGAAGCTTATAGACAAGAACTTTGTGGTCAATTTGACGTGAAAGCTGAATGGAAAATACAAAGAACAATCACTATTTTCAAGATTTGAAAAAAAATTTATTTTTTTGTATCACATTTTTATTTTTTAAGTGCAGCATAACTGTTTACTGTTCAAAGGAGCCCAGAAACCTCATCAAGGCAAAAGCTTCTAAGCCTGAGGCTAATGGACTATTGCAAACAGAGTGAAATGAATTTCTGTGAAGCTATTTAATAGTGGAAAAACCATGAAACTTTCAACTGAAAGTATCAGGGATATATAAAAATGTGATGCACATCACTTACTTACCAGTGAGAACTCTTTCCAAATGGTTAATTCTCTGGAATACTTTCGTTTCTGATGTCCTCCAAAGGAGTTCCATTGTCAAAGAGACTGAGATGACCCATGTTGAGTCAGTAGGTGGATGTAAAGTCGTGACTGTCTGCCTTGCTGTGTGAAAATGGCTTTAAACCTATGCATCTGAATCACTACTGTGTGTTTTGGAGAAGGGGAATGAACAGACTGTGCAGGTTTTGTTCTGCCATGCTCCTGAGGAGAGGATGTCCACCTTCAGCCAAGCAGCCACAGCCTCTGCACTGACTATCAGCCCTGAACTTCTGCCTCCCTCTGCTGAAGGTGAAGAGCCTTTGTCTGATTTGTGGAGATGTTGGTGTTGACAATGCTTGTGTTGTACCCATTTTATGGAAAAATCATACTCCCTGTGCTGTGCATCCAGTAAATTTTACAGTTGCTGACTCGACTTAAAAAAAGAGGGAATGTGAAGACTGAGGAGCTTTCCAAACTACCTGTGTGTCAGCTCCCAGACCACAACAGAAACACAAGCTTGGACAGAGATGTTTAGAGTCAATGTTTGTTGGAGTCCTACTTCTCTAGGACAGGATCTCATCTATTTTTTTGTTTGCTCCTCAAAAACAGGTGGATTTTTCCAAACAAGGACAGTCTCCTTCCTCAGATGCTGTAATGCATCAATACAAGCAAGGAATACTCCCATTTTTGGCAGTAGAGTGTGGTAGGGAATATCTAGGATGTACCTCAGCTGAATTATCATTTGGCATCTGTTTACCTCTTCTGTCTTGATATTTAATTTGAAGTGTGTGGCTGAACTAAATCATTTAACAATGGGAACTTACTCCAGATTTTAATTGAAGCATTTAATGAGCTGTTTATGTTTCCTGTATTGGTTTGTCTCTGACAAGCCTGTGAATAAATGAAATCTGCCTGGGAAGGCACTTGACAACTGTCAAAGAACAATATGCTGTTCCAGTTCTCTCACAGGACATCTGTATAAAGTTTTTATCTTAATTATGGCAGAATTTCTGGAAGATTTTGTGGTTATCTTTATCAATCACAGCTGAAGAAAGCACAAAGAAGTCCACTTTAAAAAGTCTTTGAAGTTGGTAGGAATACCATTGTTGCTTTTAAATAAAATTACATAGAGTGAGTACATTTAGGAGTAATGCAAACAATTGCAAAATTAACATAAACCATGGTGGTTGTTCCTTGGAGAGGCTGAGGATTGCAAGAGTACTGAATTGATTTTGCTGCAGCTATGTAGAGAAATAACCATTGAGGTAACCAAAGAGTCATCTTTCTTGTGGGGTGCAGCAGGTGTTTAAAAAAACCACACACACCTTCCCATAGTTGTCATTTCCAGCTTTAGCTCCTTGGCTCTGCCATTTGGGAATTAGGGAGGGCACTATGGTCTGGAGAGGTGCCACAGCTGAAGGAGGGCAGGATTGTGCTTTCACCCAGTGATTCCTGAGCTTTGGTCTCTTTCAAGCAAGCTGGAAGTACCAGAAATAACTGGAGATGTCAGAAGAATCTGTGGCATGGGGTGGGGAAGGCTGGAGGAGTGTCCCAGCCAGGCACAGGCTGTGCTGTGGTGTCCTTGCTGCAGCTCCCTTGGGAGCTGTGTGCAGGGTGCCAGCTGGGAGTGTGGGGGAGAGGGGAGCATGTGGGAGGTCCTGGGGCACTGGAAATGGTGCTGGAAATTGAGGGAGTCAGAATTTCTTTACCAACTGGCACAAGGGCTCTTTCATTTTTTTTGTACTTCCTTTATTTTTTCCTGAGACTTCAAAGAGGTCTTTGCTTGAAAATCTGAATATAAACAGGTGGGGTTTCACTTAAGAAAATAGTGACAGTATTGTCTTTGTCTCTTACCAGCATTTATTTCTCCTGGTTATTTCAGGTAATGAAAGTGTTTGTATGTGATGGTGCAGCCCCAGGCCTGCAGTGATTTAAACTCCTGACAGTAGCAATTCCACCTGAAAAAGCTGCAAGGCTTTTTGCAGACCTAGCAGTGTTCTCCAAGCTCTTGTTGTGGAGGAGCCCCTGGGTAGGGAGCTCTGCTTTTGAAGATGTGGTTGTTTTCTCTGCCTTTTTTCATCTCCAGAGATACTCTTCCCACTAATCCAAACTGATTCCTTCTCCAGTTTTTCTAGTATGTTTTCTGCTTTTTGTGGGAGGATGGCATTTGGATTCTAGCTGTAGCAGAACAAACAAAATAATGGAAAAACAAAAGGCAGCTTCATGGCAAACAAATGGTGTCTCCCAAATTATTTGTACTTAAAAAAAAAATCCCTTTAGTCTTTTTTACTTTTGCTACATCAGCTTTTTGATCTCCCTAAAATACTTTTATAAAAAACATTGTTTGGTGTTCTTGATGAATTGACAATGTTCTCTGCAAGCATCTGTCCCTGTCAAATGTTTCTTTTCCTACTAAGCCTTCCCATTGTATGACTGATTTATCTTTCAAATTAAGCAGTATTTCCAGGGATATTTTTCTCCCACTTCTGTGCTCCTGCCAGGGGTGTTGAGTCCACCACAGTTACTGTCCCAGGGTGACTGGGTAACATTTTGAGTAAAACCTGTTCTCTCAGGATCAGGCCAAGAGCTGATGCTGCTGATAAACCATGGTTTGGGGTTTTGGTTTGGTTTTGGGGGAGTTTGTTTTTTTTTTTTTGGGTGTTTTTTGTGCGTGTGTTTTTGTTTTGTTTTGTTTTGAAAGCCCAGCTTTGCAGGCCAGTAGCTTTTCTCCTCAGTAATAAGCAGGGAGCCCAAGTAATGAATTTTTCTCCCCACAAAATATTTTGTAGGATCCTGCCTTTTCCACCACCTGCTTCACACACACGATTGCTGCTGCTCTGCCTTGAGGACAGGTCTTGCTTTGGCAGTAACTTCATTCAGACAGGAACACCGTGTGTGTTCCTCAGCAGGGCTCACAGGTTACAGTGTCTCTTCTCTCTGGGCACACATTTTCACAGATGGTTTGCAGTACCAAAGACTTGACTTGGGGCTTTTGGAATAAAACAATAATGCTAACACCAAATATTTGGATAGTTTCTGAGTGTGAGCTGCTGTTACAACTTTCTTTTTACCCTTTTTGCTGTTCCTGAAAATGAAATCTCTGCACTGAAACTTCTTTTTAAAAGCTATCCAGTTTTTTTTTTAATCATATCAGGAGTAAAGCTGCTGGTTTTGAATCCCAGGGTACTGCCTGCTTTATTTCTGTGTCTGATAATGGTGTAACTGTGTAAGTCCCCAGTGTCTCCCATCATTTTTCTGTCTGAAGTCAGATTTCTCCTTCCTTCTTACTCTTTTCTTGTTCTCTGGTACTCTGCTGAATTTCTAGACAGCAAAGGTGCTTCTTGCATTTTATCTGCCACCCCTCTCAAAATGTTGCACTGTCAGAAAAACACAGCTCTAAGATGAGAAACTATGCACAAAACAGGAGACACATGGCTGAAAGCTCTCTTTGGCTCAGTCTTTCAGGAGGTTTCTTTGTTGGGAAATTATTTCTTCCTCTGGTGTAATAATTAAGGGAAGTCACAGACTATTGCACTAAATATGAATCTGAGAGTGCCTAAAAGATGTTAAAAAATGACATTTCTGGTGACTATATAGGTGATGATAATACAGAATCACAACTTTGGTGTTTGATTAGCATGTGGTACTTCTTGTTTCCAATGCCATACTTTCCTTTTTAGCAGTGCTCTGGGGGAGAGTATAAATACCTTCACTTTTAAGTGGACTCTGATTTTTAAAAACATACAAAGCTCAACATACATTTTTGGTATTGGGAAATACTTATTTTATTTGCCATTTGTCTTAAGTTTTATATGCCTTTAAAGTGCCACCTGTATTTTGAAGAACTCTTATATAGTTGTTCCAAGTGAAATTTTGAATGCTACAAATGGAAGGAGATTATTTTCCTGTGAATAAACTGTTAAATACAGTGCCCTCAGAGTTATTTTTGTAAGGCTGGTGCTCTCTGTGTGAGTGTGGATGTGTGGGTATGCCCAGGGCCATTATTTTTGGTGTGTAAAGTAAATGGTGGTGTCAGCTGTGGTATCAAGTTCTGGAACAGACTTTAGTGCTTTGTAGAGCAAACAGCTGCAAGTTTCTGAACGTAGCTGGGCTGAGCTGTACTGTGGGGAGGTCTCATTCCAGGCTGAGTACAACCAGGACTGGGACATGGTTTTTGTGGATGAGATCAAAAGCAGCATCCTTGTGATTTGAATTTTTTTTTTTTCAATCTTGCTTGTCTTACTGTGGACTGTTGGGGGAATGCTAAAAGAAGAGATGTAGAACGGAGAAGATGGTGTGTGGTGAAAAATTTCAGAAAGCGAAAATGGCTTTGCATAGAAAGTGAGAGATGCTGAGTGCAGTACTAAGGTCATTATTTGTTTTTATTGCAGTAAAAAATGAGATGCTGAGGGCTTCAGGGAGTCCAAGGGAGCTTTGGATAACAATTCCCTGGCACAGCAGGTATTCAGTGCATTCCTTTCAGTATGGACAATTCAGGAGGAAATTCTTGTTTTTGAGGTGAGGTGGGAAAGCCACATTTAGGAGAGCCAGCATCTCTCATCCAGTTCTGCCTTTTCAAGCAGCACAAGCCCTTAGCAGCAGCCTGTGTGGCTGATTCCTTGGCTGCCCCTCTGCCTTCTCCAGCTGCACTCTCCTGCTGGGCAGTATCTGTCCCCACAGGCAGACTTAGGGAGCAGATGTCCTCCCTGTTCCCATTCCCCCCAGACCCTGCTCTGCCCTCCCACCAAAAGGGACGTGCTCCCTCTCTGGCTTGGAGCATGTTTTGCCAGGAGATAGGAACTGGAGAAAAGGGTGTGTATCTATAATTTTCCCTATATCAGGCTGTCAGTGGTTTCAGAGAGCCCTTGTGGTCTGATAATTTAGCAGGTTGAGTGTTCCTTCTGATAGGTCTGAATGAAGACAGAATTGGTTTTTGGTTTTTAAAGATATTTAATAAGGTATTTTTTTTTTCAAATCAGTACAAAAATTTTAAATACAAAATTATTTGCTTTTGACATATCTCATATATTCTGGGAACATACTGAAGTCACCAGTGTCTGGTAAACTGTCCGTCCATTCCTGCCACCGTTCCATAAAATTTCTGAGATAAAGCACCACATTATATCACTGGAGTCCTTAGTCAACGTTAGACTGCATTAAACTCTGCATTTAAATAATGGTAATGCCAGTTAAATCCAATCTTAGTTCAGCATGAAAACATCTAGTTCATTTCTGAATCTCAAGCAGCAGCGGCAGCTAAAGACACGGAGGAAGTGACGAGCGCCTACGGCTGAGCTAGCGCAGCAGCGTGGGATGGGCAGCACTGCAGGGACACAGCAGCATCCACTGCCCTTGGAAACAGCCCTTGTCCGGGTCAGATAGCACCATTGAGGAGCAGACAGGGACCTGGGGCACACAGGTCCCTGTCCTCAAGTACACAGAAGTGGTGAGCCCTGCAGCTTCTCCTTGACAACTGGTAACGTATAAATAAGGATTGGAAAAGAGCTTTTGGATAGAACCGAGTTCTGGGATAAAATTGTGTGATCGGTGTTGCTGGTAAAGTTTACTGGTTGATCTCAAGCAACAGATCAGTTCAGCAAACAGAGCTACTTGTGCTTTGCCCAGTCATTGAGGAGCAAACTGATTCAGCTTTTGCTGAGTGGCAGAATAAGGTGTCTCTTCTGACAAGCCAAATGGGTTCTTGGTACAGGCACAGAAATCCAAGGAAATTTATGCCACCCTCAAGTGTTGCCACGTGTTGGCCAAAAGGTCTCAATGATGTGGCACAAGTAAATTTGCCTCATCTCCTTGAGCTGTGAATAGAGAATGGAGGCTTTCCAAGTGCTGTGGCATTTGGAGGTGAATCCAGTGCCTGCTGGAGTCAGTGGTGACATTTTAGGTCCAGTGACTGCTGGAGAAGGCTCAGGGGGAATGGTCTTGCCATCAGGATTCCTCTTCCATCATAAATAAATTGTTCAGGAAAAAGGCCCACGCCTGCAGGATTATTTTATCACAGGGGAAGGGAAAGACACGTCTCCAGCTAAGAGAACCATTGCTTGTCAGGCAGACATGCTGTCAGAAACCCAAGGAAATTCCCACCCAGACAAATGAGCCACTCAAATTTTTAAGTATAATTAGAGACTGACCTACTCTGGTTTAAGTCACTTTCATAACTATGATCAATGCAACAGGAGTGAGTGACATAACACTGATTTGAGCTTTAGTACTGAATTACTGTGAATGAAATTAAGTAAGCATGGCATTGCAGAAATATATAATGTACAGCTAATATGTCCCCCTTGGGTGCAAAACAACTGTTTATGAACCTGATACACATCTTTAGATATGTTCACCACACCTTTTTTTTTTAATAACTAGCTGTGCATAATGTTAAACTTTGTATTGGTTTTTTTTGTTTTTGTACAAGATGGTCCCAAAACGGTCATAAAAATGCATATTTGGTGGTACAAAATCTTGACGCAGAGGAGAAAGGTTTTGATTGTGTGTGTGTGTGTGTCTGTGTTTTGTTTTACATGGGATACAATAAATACCCTGAAAAAGACGAATGAACGTACTGCCCGGCATAGAGTCCTGCCGCCTGCTCGGATGGCATCTGAACGTAAACCTTGTCTCCGTGCATCAGCTGCACCACGGCGCTGCCCGACGCCTGGTCCAGGTAGCCCTTCTTGTACTCGTCGTAGGTGTACATGAGCGGCTCGTTGTTCTTGTACAGAGCCACCCACACGTTGGCGCCTTTACAGTGGACGTGGTAGGCGAAGTAGTAGACGCCGGGGATCTCGCAGGTGAAGATGCCCGTCTGCGGGTTGTAGTTCTGCCGCCCGTTGTACAGCAGCTTGTCGAACTTCACGGGCACCCCGACGCGGGGGAAGGGCGTCAGGAGCTCTGCCGTGAACGCGGGCATCTCGTACACGACGCCGCCGGCCTTGCCTTTCTTGCCCTTGTAGCCGTAGGGCGGCTTCAGGCCGTCTATCCCCGGCGCCACCTCGGGCAGGTACTGTCCCACGGCTGGCGGAGTGGGCGGGATGATGACCGGGGGGCCGGGGGGCCCGGGGGGGCCCGGAGGCCCCTGGAGCCCCGGCTGGCCGGGAGGGCCGAGCGCTCCAGGCTTTCCCG
>WEIU01016785.1:0-62703 GCA_013389925.1 Aegithalos caudatus | reverse complement strand
CTGGCCGGGCATGCCGTCCTGGCCCGGTTTGCCGATGCCAGGCGGGCCAGGAGGGCCTTGGATCCCGGGCGCCCCTGGAGGCCCCTGCAGCCCTAACTCTCCTGGGGGTCCGGGTTTGCCCAGGGGTCCCTGCGGGCCGGGGAAGCCAACCATGCCCGGTTTGCCGACCCCCGGCAGCCCCACGGGGCCGGGGGGACCGGGCAGCCCAGGCGGACCCTTCAGGCCCGGCAAGCCCGGGATCCCCACCCCCTTCTCTCCTTTTGGCCCCGGGATCCCAGGGATTCCCGGTGGCCCCTTCATCCCGGGCTCCCCCTTGGGCCCCGGCTGCCCCTGCAGCCCCGGAGCTCCCGCTTTCCCTATGCCGGGAAGGCCGTGAGGCCCCGGCGGTCCTTGCGGTCCCGGTATCCCCATGGGCCCGATCTCCCCCTTCGGCCCCATCTCCCCTCTTGGCCCTGGGGGCCCCATGACCCCTGGTTTTCCCGGCATCCCTGGCAAACCCGGCTTTCCAATTCCCGGGTATCCTTGTGGGCCTGGTTTTCCTTTGGCTCCTGGTACTCCGTGACCCGGTAATCCCGGCGGCCCTGGTGGCCCTCTTGGTCCAGGCTCACCCGGGGGACCTTGCTCACCCCTCAGACTGCGCATGGGAATTTCTGGGTTGGGAAGAAAAGAAAAAGAAAGGGGAGAGGGAGAGAGAGAAATGAAAGGTCATTGCAATCACGTCCTTCACAAAACAGGCAGTTTTGAATTGAATACGCTTTTTATGATGCCTTGCGGTTTCGTGGTAGAGACAGCTAGTGAGTTACAGACTGGTCTTGAGAACGAAGAGGATGTTACTACTCTTTTTCATACTCCAAATTTCCATGCGTGCTTCTGTTTCCACAAAGCAATTACTGTGCATCATGTGTAAAAGCCATTTGTGCTTTTGTGGCGTCTTCTACCCATGCAATCTTGAACAGCAAAATCTGCATTTCGTCCCATGTTGCTGTAGATCAATCTACCTTTAAGAGTTTTTGCAGGAAACTCGGTGCTCTCATGGTATGGCAGGAATCTTGGCATAAAAGTGCTTTTTCTGGAGGGGCTTAAATGAGCAACATCAATTAAAAAAGATTGTATTGGTAAGAAGTTTATATGTAGGGTTATGTCCATATTTTCCCCAAGGCTTTGGTTCCCATTAGAGTATTGCTGGAAACCTGCAGCCTCAATCAGTATTGCTCTTTTGGAATAGCTATGTCTGGTTATGGCTCTTCTAAACACTTCAAAAAATGTTTGTATCGTCCAAGCCCACATTTTTGTGTATGTGACCACTTATCATTGCATGTCAGGGTGGGGAAGTCACTGCTGGGGTTGGTTGCTTTTCAAGCTGCAGGCATTCTGGGTTAAGTGGAAAGTCCTTCCAGCTCTAAAATGTATAAAGTAGTGAGAGACTGGGGGAAGGACAGGAGATGAGGTTTCAGGACAAGAGAATTAACTGTTCTTTGTGAGGCAGAAACCTTCCCTCTCTGCATATGTTGTGTTTCATGCACATCAAAAATCTGCTCATGAGATAGGTTGATTTTACTACAGCCAAGACACTCTGAAATGGGCCCTGAAATCTTCTATTTCCCTCTGAAGTCGGTGGAGGATGTGGTAGCTGGAGCCTCAGTAAGACAAAGTTACCCAGCTTGTCTGCCGTCACACAGATGCTGGTTGTTCTCACAAGGATTTTATGACATTGGGTGTTCCTGGTCACCCTTTTTGTATTTTGGGCTTTTTTACTTGTTTCCTTAAATATCTTAATACTGTCCAAACATCCTTAACTGAATAGGGAAAGCGCTTGTACGTACAGACTCGTGCATTAATCCCCTGTACTTTCAATGCCTCTGTTACCCCCATAAATAACCTACAGAAAGAGGACTCCAGAGTCTGAAGAGCAATTGTGTGTTTTTATCTGCAAACCTCAAAATCACAGGGTCTGGACAAATTCAGACAAAACGGTGATGTTCCCGTAAATTCTAATTTCAGGGCTCTTAGTTCTTATGTCTGGTTGCTGCAGTGAGAGTGGGAGCAGATCCAGACAGGACTCTGGGCCATCATTTGAAATCCCTTCAGAGGGTCTCCTGCAAACGGGAGGGATGACAAGGTTTTTCCTAGAGTTGGACAGCACCTGAGCAAACCTCATGCTGGAGGCTCATTGCAGGTAGGGCTCAGAGGCAGTGCTGCATCCCAGAGGATGACTCTGGTCACCCTGAGCTGTCCCAGGAACCTGTGCCCAGGTAGCAGCCAGTGGGCACGAGGATGCCGTGCCCAACCCGCTCCAGTGTTTACTTCCCCATGGCAAACAGAGCTCTGGCACGCCAGGTGGGATGGAGAGGGACACTCTGACCCACCTTTCTCTTTCTTGGGAGCCATATCCTTGCCAAGCATGGGCATCTGCGGGACCTCCTTCCTGTACTGGGGCAGGTGTGGGTACTCCTTCCCGTAGGGCACGTGGGGCACCTCCTTGCCCAGGTGCTGCATGGGGATGCCTTCTTTGCCCAGCGGCAGGTGAGGTACTTGTTGTCCGAGGGGTTGGTACTGGGGCACCTGAGGTGGCAGCTGCTTGATCCCATAGTAGGCACCACCCCGAGCTGACCTCACCAGCTCCAGGTAAACGGTGACAGCCACTGCCAGCAGGTGCACGGGGAAGAGCAGCATGACCATCACCTGTGAAAAGCACCACAAAACACATGGTTGGCAATTTATTTGTGTGTTGTGCATTCCCTTTAGGGCAAGCTGTTCTCGTTTTCTGCAGCAAACGGGACGTAAATTGCTGCCAAGTGGCCCTGGTTTGTGTGTTGCCCTGCAGCAGGACTGTGTCTGGGTGATTGGAGGCTCTGCTCAAGCAGTACTGTTACATCAATGTCCTTTTATGAATCTAGTTTTAAGCCAGCCCAGAGGTGCCCTCTGTGGTTACTCCACACAGAGACCTGTTCCCAGTTTGCTGCCTTCTCACCTGTGTCAGTGCCACAGCACAGCTTTGGCGAGCTCTGCTGTGAGCTCTGGCACAGGGGAGGATATCCACGGGATGTGGGGATCTCCTAAATGCATTCTCCCTGAGGAAGCTGTATTGTCAGTGCCCCTTCTGCTTCCCACAGCAACGCAAGCTCTGTTTCTGAGCTTAGATCTGTGCCTGGGACTGTGCCCTGTGGCTGCAGTGTCCGAGGGCTCTCCTGCTATCACAGCTCCTTGCCAGCTCTCCTCTTAGCTGGGCTGGGATCCTCTTGGCCTCCTCCCAGAAGAAGTGAGCCTGCTTAGGCCGCCACTGCTCCAGGTAGGATTAGCCAACCCAAGCCTTTCTCTGGGAATGTTCAACTATTTTCCAAAGGTCTCCCCCACTACAGATCCTGCAAGCAGCACCTCACCAGTCCTGGTAACACAACAGAACAGGGTTGTGCTTTCTTTCTTTTACCTCTTTATCAAAATGTTAGCTTGGGACTTCTTGTCCCACCTGCTGTTGGCTCTTTTTTTTGCAGTTAAGGGCATTACCATCAGCTGAGCAGCAAATTCAGAACAGGGAGCTGCCTCAGTTAGTGTAAATTAGGGGACAGATGTGGTAAAAAGAGACCTATGTGTTGGAGTATTTTGCCCCACAGCCAAATCTGGCATGCAAAGTCCTGCCCTTTCCAAATATAAATGGCAATTGCCAAGCTGGGTGGCTGTTGCCACTGTCCCTGTTTTCTACCATGCAAAGATGCCTTGCACCCAACCTGGGTGAATCTCGAGGTCATCTCAGCATTCCCTATGCATTTCCAGGTCATTTGTGCTCCTGAACTTTGCCAAACTGCTTGTCAGGACTTGCTCCCAGCAGCTGCTGTGCTCTGGTGGGATGAGGGTGCCCTGAAGGGGCTGCAGGGGCTTTGTGCCACCTGCTTATTTTCCTGTCCTTCCCCAGCAGCCAGGTTCAATATAGAGGGCAAAAAAGTACCTTAGTCTGTGGCAAAGGGGCTCAGCACTGTGCCCCCATGTCTGGGAAGTATCTTTTATGGGGAAGCACTTTCCCCTGTGTGTCCTCCAGGTTTTATGTTTTGCTCCTTGAAGTTTTCCATTCCCTTCGCATTAGAGAAGCACCTGGGGAAATGCTTGCTGCTCTTTAAAAACATTTTCCCTTCATTTTGCTCTGTGAGATTTAATCTCTATATGGCAATTGGTGTATAATCATTACTGAAGGTGTAAGTGGAGCCTAGATCAAAATGATGTGGTTGAAACAACAAGCAGGTTATTTTCAACAGTGATCATATATAGACATATGAACTACAGAAAAGATGGAAATATGTGTTAACAGCAAACCAAACCTTTTCAGAAAGTGAAATAACTATGAATAAACACTAGATGGAGCATATGTTGCACAGCTGTGTTTCTACAGTCACTTTCCCTCCCAGGAATTCTTGGACCTAACCATCTGCCATGTGGCAAAGAAAACCAGAGCCAAGATGTACAGGAGTTTGTAAGTGTAGCTGAAGCCCAAGCACAGTTGCTCATCCTTGTTCAGCAAAGCATTTCAGCAAATGCTTCTCCTCCAGTGAGTTTAATGTGGCTTTTAGCCCACAGCTGGCTGTGCTGCTGTGAGCTAAAGGATTAGGGCCTTGGGACGTGGTATTTCTGCTTCAAGCTCAATGGTGAGCTTTGGAGTGGGAGGACAGCCTGTGCACGATCAGTTATTGTGGCTTGGCTGGGCTGTGGTGACTGAGCTAACCCCACTGCAGCTGCTTCTGTACATATGGACCCCTAAGCAACCTCTTCTTTTTGGGGGTGTGAAATGGGGGAGGCAGGGATATGTCCCCCTTCTTGTCTTTCTTGGCCTTCCTGCTCCTTTCTGTGCAGAAGGAGTAACTTGCAACACCTTTGCCTCTCTGTAGCTGAATAGGGTAAGGCCTGTCCCAGTTTGCAGGGAAAATCGCAGTTACTGGAAAATTTGCAGTATTCTCTGCATCTCTCTCAAAGGAAAAACATCTGTATGAAGGGAGAAATGCAGTGAAACCTTTAAAAAAATTGTAAGATACTGGATGATGTAGGACTGTTTCTGAAACCTACTAGTACAAAGGGCAAGGTGGAGTTTGAAGAATGAGGTTATTAACTTAGCGTCTTGGCTACTTTGTTGTTCTGGTGGCCAGTTTTGGGGAGGTTGTTGTTTTTTAAAAGATTACTTCAGTAGAATACGTAGAAGGGGAAATAGGTAAAATTCCTTTGGATGAGATTTTCTCCTTGTTTTTATTACGAAACACGGGCTTTGTGTGCGAGTGGGAGGTATTTGAAATAATTGAAAAAACTTTCCTGTGGGGACACACCAGCCTGCCTGCAGCTCAGGCTGAGCTCGGCCTCCTGCTGCTTGTGCCAGGCTGGAACACACAGCACACCTGCACTGGAACAGGCCATGAGGTACATGAGTGGTTTTGTGTGCCCACATGGAAATTTTGAGGGAGATCAGGCAGGACTTGTAGAGATAGGAAGGCTCCAGAGAAGGAGGTGATCTCACCACATCTGTGTTTCCTGTAGCGTTTTTTGACTCATCCATAACCCAACCAGTGTGGCCTGGAAATGACAGATAGCTTCTCATCTATTGATTTTGGCTGGGGCTCGTGCCTGTGACTAGCTGAGGTGGGAGGTGGGGGTTTATTTACTGAACAACCTTGGGCTGGATGGGACTTGGCTGACATCCTTGTGGGAGGAGGTCAGAGCCTCCCCCGTGGCCTGGTGAGCTGTCTGGGCCTCGGGATGTGCTGCAGGTACTGGAGACACGGCCTGTGTTTGGTACTGTCTGCCCAGCTTGTCTCCCCCTGCTCCCAAAGGAAGGAGGGATCAGACAAAATTAGTCTTGATGAGAAATGTGGTAGAGTCATGTGTGCTGCTGCTGGATTACTGCTGTCAGATACCATCACTGCACGGAAAGCCTGCCCAGGAGCATGAGGGAGGCCGGGGATAGTCCTTCAGAATTTCCACTCGTTGCCTCTCATGCTACTCAGCTTCTCTAAAAAGTTATTCCTGTACTGAGAGAAGCTGAAGGTGTGTTTTTTCTGCCTTGCAGTTTGTTTCTGAATGCCGGGTGCACAGCTCTAGTTTGAAGATCTCACTAGGAAACCCCCAGCATCTTTAAATGCCTAAAAGCTGCTGAAAATCTTGGTTTTCAAAAGAAGCCTATAGATCCTAAATGCTGGGACAGGTCTTCCAGAACTTCTGAACAGCAAAAGGAGATGTTTTCCCAGCAGTGACAGAACTGGAGGAAAATAGAGTGAGGAGGAGAAAAACCTGTTGAAGATGCAGCCAAAGTGTAAGACTTCCCACCCCCTTCACTCAAATCCCAGCAATTTAGGGATCACCTCCAATCCCATTCACACAATGTGATCGGACGTGCTTTCCAAGGTGACTGTTGGTGGAGCGATAATTTGGTTTGGGATTGGGATTTTCCAGGGTTTTTGTCAGAAAGCAAGAGGAATGTGTTTGTGTATTTGTGGCATGTAAATAAGTGCATGTGTGCACGTTTAAAGAAGCTGAGGGCTTGGACAAAGTGAAGTTTTACTGTAACTTTGGATGTTGGAAGGAAGATGGAGGAGAGGAGCCTCTGAGCCTCCTCACCACGTGACATGTCATTTTGCAGCAGTCATTCAGATAAAGCCACAACAAACATTTTGCTTTACCTAGGGTGGGACAAGACACTTGAGGGTGAAGGAACATTATCCTAAACCACAGCATTTAGTTGCCTGTGTGTGTGAAGAAAGCCTCTGGATGGCTCTGTGGGTGAGAGAGAGTCCCTGAAAAAACACATTTTTACAGGCAAAGCTTGAGTGAGAACATTTCCCAATAATCTCTTTGGTAGAGCTGTTCTCCTGAGAAAACTAGAAAGGAGCTTCCTCCGGCTATTTGAGTTTGTCAGCAAAAACAGGAGACAAAACAAAATGTACCAGCAGTCATAATTCTTAAATTGGTGTGAAGAAATAATGGCTGGCTTAGCCTAATTATGTAAAGAATGTATGGAAAGAGTGATGCCCATCCACTTGGGACTTGAAATCATAGGTGGTCTTGCAAAGAGTGGAAACTAGACCTTGATTTATTGGTTCTTACAGGAAAGTCATCACTCTGCAACCAACGTTGGGTTGTCTCAGAACTTCTAAGATACTCACCCAGAGACTGCTCTCGTGGGCTTAATTTACCAGCCCTTGATTTTGAATTGCTGTGTTTCCCAAACAGGCATAAAGCATGAGTAGATCTCAGTGACATGAAGTCTTTTCCCTGTGGTCCCTTCCACAGGGGCTGCCTGAAGCTGCAGGGACCACTTCCCCACTGCACTGGTGGGATGGCCTTGCTAGTGCCCTGGTTTCCACATGGAAAATGACTGCTGCAAAATAAAAATCCTTGTGACTCTGGAGATTTTCTTCCCAGAAGAGTGCTACTAAAAAAAAGATGATAAAAAGCTAAATTCTCCAGGGTGTTTTTGTCTTGAGATCAGAAGTGGTTAGGGTGACTTCTGGGGTGACCTCAAAAACAAATCCTATTACCAAGTATCTGCAATGGTGTATCCAGGGATGGCTCTGCTGTTGGGGGACAGGAGATCCAATCCCACAGGAACATGATACACCTCCCTAAAGTGTCTGTCATACAGAGCAGCATAATGCAATGGAAATGGCAAACAGTGTTGAGGTGCATAAGGAGCAGCCCCACTGATTGCAGAGGGCTGGTGGGTGAGGAGCACAGCTGCTCTCTTGGGGGGTTTCCATGGGCTGGCCCCAATTCCAGCACACAGGTACAGGGCAGCTCAAGGGATGTCACAGAAGGGCTTGTAAGAAAGAACTGAGGTCCTCACAAATTGACAGCACTTGTTTTTTTCTGTTTTCATTTTTAGTGCTACTTTAGTGCTACTTTGGGAACAAATACCTAGCCCATCCCTGCTTTCTACAATGGAGATCCCTTAAACCACTGGGTTGTGCTTGCAAATGTGTGCACAACTCTCACCACATACATGTTCTTCTTAAGGTGTCCATCACATGAAAAGCATTGGATTAAGCACTGGGCTTATAAATTGGGGGTGGGGGTGTTGGCATTTGTAAACTCCTTGTGTTAGCTATCTACCTTTCTTGGAAGAATTCTCAGTGCTGTTGAGGCTTTAGTTCCTGTAGTGAACTGAGCTGTTCCTATCCAGTGAAGAGCTGTGGTGACTTCAAGGGTGGGGTGTTTTCAGATGTGAGAATCAAGCAAATGTTGATTGTTGTTCTCAGCACTGGTGCTGCAAAGTGTAGGTGACTTGAGCAGTGAATTTCCCAGCACATTGTTGTCCACAGTTTTCAAATACACTATTTCAAAACTTCAGCACAGCTAAAATTCATCTCTGGATTGTTAACTCCTTTGGGGACTAACCTGTCAGTCAGTGAGTACTTTCTGAAGAGACCTGAGGATACCTGAGGAGACGGAATTTTAGTGGAAACTTGTGTTTTCAGGGAGAGGGAAAAAAAAACCTGCATGACAAATTATTTTGTACATGCTCAAGAGCCATTTAATGCACACATTGCCACACTTCTGGCTTCTGTGCCGAACGAGTCTTTATGTCATTTGGACAGGTGTTTTCAAATTTGCCAGCAAACTAATTAAACACCAGAGTAGGGGGTTTCTTTTTGCAAATTCCATCATATTCCACATAAAGGCAGGGAGTGAAGGCAACCAAATATACCTTGAGATGGATTTCCTCTGAAAGCTAACCTGTTTTGTAACCCAAATGGACACTAGCTGCACTCATTTATTTTCAGCAGTGAGGAGCAGGAGGACATTAAAGGAGAGCACAGCCCCTTTGCAAGGACGCAGCCATGCTATTGGCATGAGATCTGTGCCCCAGCATGTTTGGGGTCCTGCACCATTTGGCTTCTTGTAACACTGCCTAAAGCTTCACTGAAGACAATACCTGTTTCTTGAGTGGGTGAAGAATTTACCTTGCTGAAGTGTCTATAAGGGCCTCTGCATTCAGTAGGGAGGAAAGTAGGATTGATGATAAATGTCATCCTGCCTCTTCACTTCTTGTGAGACTCTCCCACAGAGATCAGGTTTATTTTTTTTTCCCTCCCTCCTTTTCACTGTCCCCTCCAAGGAAACAAAGTAGTCTCAAGTGTCTGTGTTCAGTTTAGATTACCAAGAAATAGCTATTGTTCAGTATGTTAAAAATAAATTAAATCATATTTTGCTCAAGGTCTAACAACTGTGTCTGATTATCATGTGGTATTTACTAAATCTAAGGCAGTCATAACAAGTATTGTCATAATAAACATTTTAAAACACATGCATGCATAAACCTGCTGCTAATGGGGAGTATTCAACACGTGGCAGATGCTTGTTTCTAGGCATTTTTAAATTCAAAATGGTGCCTAGAGCTTCTTTCTTAGAGAAGCGTGATAACATCTAAATAAATGGCTTCATCTTAAAAATCAATGGTCATCCATAAGCTATCTTTGGCATCAGTGGTAATTATATGATCTTTTCTTGCAATGCCTGGGGAGGTCTCTGTTTATCCATTTGTAAATGCATTTCCAAAAACAAAGCACTCGCTTCTGCTCTAGTTTGTCTGCAGACACGTTCATGTGTGCTCACTCTGGATGATCACCCAGCTTTCTGTATGGAAATGGCACCCTTGGGCTTCCCCAGTTTCTTACTTCCAAACAGAGTATATCTGCATGTGGGCCTGTTGCTCGTGTGCAGGTATTTATGTGTGCCTATGTGTGAAAACACACCCTGGCAGTAGAAGCAGCTACGAGGAGGAGATTTTAGCCCACGCAGACATAATTATGTTGCCTGCAGTCTCCTCCTCCTGTGCAGTGTGCTGGCATCTCCTCATCTCTGCAGATGTGGGCACGATGAGATTGGCATCACCACCACCCCAGCTCCCATGTGCAGGCCTCTGCTGGCTCAGCACAAACACGAGGCTCACAATTTATGATGATATTAAGATGCTTGGCGCTGGTAATTGATTTCCAGGCGGGTTCGTCTCTTGCATGTCTTCGAGGATCTGGCCCAGATGCTGTTTGCTGGAAAATGCCCGAGAGCTACTTGGAATCAGGCGGCAGGGAGCCGTGACAAGGACCAGCGAGTTGGGCACCGCGGGCCGGGTGACCACAGTCCCCAGGGATGCAGCTCTGGTGGCGTGTACTCGTTTGCACGGATCGGTGCCTGACCTCGGGCTGGGGAGGAAGGTCCAGCGTGGGGGAATGTTTGCAGAAAAGCATGCGACTTTAATTACGGGATTAGAATTAATTATAGGTGGGATTTAGCAAATACCTGCCTTTGAATACGTTTTCCTGTTCTCTGCCGTACGGCACGCGCTCGAATCCTCTGCCTAATGCTGTCTTCTGGGCAATTTGCCTGCAGTCTTGGTGGCAGGCAGATTTGATGGAGACACTCAGATGACTGCCACTAGCTCCCCGTTCAGCGATGGGGAGGCACGCAGAGCCGGACCCGGTAACGTGGAACACAGGAAGGGATCAAAGGGCAGAGCTGCCTCCCCATTTATCGGCGCGGAATCGCGCTGCTGGCGCGGAGCCCCGGCCTGGCTGCCGCTGTGTCCGAGCACAGCTGTTTGTTCCACGTGGGAACCACGCTGAGGGCTCCTTCTCCGCAGGGCTGGTGCTACCGAGCGCCGCAGAAGGAGCTCCCTGCAGGCCACGGCCACGGCCACAGTCCAAGGAATTCGCTTTATCAGATGGAGTGGGTTTGCCGTGCACAACGCACTGGAAAGGAGGCCGGTTTTCATGGAAGCGCTTGTGTTGTCAACCAACCATTTCCGAGGGGTGTTGTTGATTTGGGTTTTGTTTTGGTGAGGACGCTTCACGTCTACTGCCAGTCCATTAACCCCAAACAATGCAAAGACAAACAACTGGTGACGCACTTCAGGCTGGAGTGTGTGATCAGCAGGCTGGACCTGAGGTGTGGATAATGGACTGTGGTGATTGCTGGTTCCACAGCGGTGTGAACAGGGAACTGCAGGCTTGCTTTGGAAACCTCCCTTCTCAGCTGTCGCTCATCATTCTTGGCCTTGCTCTGCCCTGGGATAGGTTGTACTGGCTCCCTCCAGTAGAAGCCTCCCAATTTTTCATGGTACAATTGTTTGTGTGTTATTATGGTACAATAGTTTGTAAAGTGTATCACATTTTACTGTTTTAATCCAAGGTGCCTCTAGCAGGGCCGCTATGAATTATATTCACTGGTAGAAGTGTAAAAAGTTTCCATTTCACTATGTCTTGGGTCAGCCAGCTACAGCTTTGGGAACAAGCCACAGGCTAACAACTGGCTCTAAATGACAAGTGAATAATCTGCACAGTTCACTGTTAAACTTGTTAGTGGAATGCTATCTCTCATCAGGTGTATGACAGTAGACAGAAGTGAGTAAATTCCTTCGACAATTAACAAACTTAAGTATATCCTGAATCTTTGGCCAAATATGCCCAAGTGCCAGCATGCTATTCTGAAGGATATCTACTAGTTTTACTGGTTAGAGAACTGTTAGTTCCTCATTTGATTAATTGAATTACTGTACTAAAAGCAGAAAAGGATTTTGTCAGCTTTGTGAAGGTGCACTGAGTCTTAAATCTGTCTATATATATTTAATTCTAATATGGCCTGGTTTAGGATTTTCTATCTTCTGTCTGGGAGGATTGCTTAGAGAAGGAGCATTCGGTGAACTAGTAGATCTCAATACCTTTTAGGAAAACTTAGATGTGTATGCAGAAATTCCCTTCACTGACATGTGCAAGACACAAAGAGATGTTGGAGTATGTCTTTTTCTTAAACACATCCCAGAAGATGGCAGTGGAAAGGAAAATCCTGATGATAGAAGTGTTTTTGATAATGACAGGGACTGATTGTTGCAGGTGTTGCAGGGAAGGTAATCTGACTTATTAGTTTAAGTGTTCTGTAAAGCAGTACAGCTGTCTGCAGTTGTAATACTCATGTAGGCTGGACTTCTCAGCCTGAGGTACACTTGGTGCCAAACCTAAGGACACGAGGGAAGTGGCCAGAGGCTGCTCTTGGGCTTCTCTTGATCGTGAGGCTGTAGCAAGTCCTGTTTCAGTAGTGGTGCCACTGGAGGTGTGAGCTGCCCTGCATGGCCTGTGAGCACTCACACCACTCTGCCTCGGTGTGACGTCCTGCCACACCACGGCCACTGTCACCAGGTCTTCATTTTGGGATGAACAGGCTGCACTGTGTCGTGGGTGGACAGCACACAGCCACAGCTTTGGGAAAGGCAGGTGTTAACACTGCTAACACCCGGTCTGACAAGTGCTCTGTTATGGGACATTTTGGGAGGTGAGGGCTCCTGGCAGCTCTAGGGTGCCTGAGGCAGCAGGCAGGAGGGAAGGCTCTTTGGAAAGAGGGAAGTTTTAGCCTTTTTATTATCAGGATGAAGCAGGACCTTCTCTGAGATGTAGAACTTTCTAGCTCTTTCTAGCACTGTATGCATACTGATTAAATGCTTGACAGTGAACCACTACAGGGAGCTATTAACCCTCTATCAAGGAATCAAGATCATGAAACCTCATTAATAAAGAGGTTTGTAGTGGGGACCCACCAGATTGTGGGTGCTCAGGTTTTTTGGTTGCAGTCTTTTGGTTATAGAGAAATTTTATTTCCTGTGCCCTTTGGTAGTGATCATACTCCAGCCTTTGCAATCCAGGCAGTGGTTACTGTAACAGCCCAGCGAGTTCTTGTACTACAAAGCAAGAAATCTGTGCGGGACTCTTGAAGTACTTGGTCTGATCTTAATTTGAAATAATTTATTGTTCTCTGTGACTCCTGTTGCAATCCTGTGGCCTTATGCATTGCCTTCTTGCCAGAAAATTTGCTTGATTGCCTCTGTCTGAAACTGGCACAGCACAGCATTTCTGTTCCTTTTCTCACTTTGATGGCGTACAAAATGTGTTTTCTTGGCTCTTGCCCTCATGCTGTTTCATTACTTTTTTTTTTTTTTTTTTTTTTAAATAAAAGCAAGAGGCTTTGGAGGCTTTATTTTGGAGACAAATTGTTACCATTTTACAATATTTCCGTTCATTGTGCTTTGATGAGCCTGTCGAGAGAAAGAGCAGCTTCTCTCTCCCTTATTTGTATTTGCTGTGCTCTAACTCTGCCACTTCCCAGAAACCAAAGTCCCAGTCCAAGGGAGATATGAAAACAGTAACAAATGTCTGTAAAATATTTTTCTTGAAAAAACTTCCTCTCAGACAATTTTTTTTGGAAGGTTATTTGCCATTAAAAAAATTCCTGCCATTTGCATACTTTTCCTACCTTTGCTCAAACAGTGGAAGAAATAATCTTGCCTTAGAAGGTTAAACATACTAGACTAGTCCACCCAGAGAGAAATCAGGAGCATGCTTTGAAATTATTTAGCAGTAATTATTTTCCTATTTTATTATCAAATATTGCAGATATCATCATATTTGTTAGGATGTGCTAATCATGACCTGACACTCCCTTCAGAAAATTTGGGCAGATCTTAGCTGACATATTTCCTAAATGGATAAATTATTTTACTTTTTATGCTGCTCTTCTTGATAAATAACCCCAACTAAACACTCACTTGGTTAAAATGGTTTCAAAACTGGGCTTGTAATTTTCATGGAAGGCCCTTTGGGTCACATGCATCTTACTCAAATCTGCTTCAGCACAAAAGCATACATCAGTGGAGGGGCAGAGACAAAGACTGAAGTCATTGTTATTTGTTGTTTGTTAGTAAGTGTTACATTTACAGGCCTACACAGGTAGCACCCGCTTCCCACTCTGCACATGCAGAAATTAGGGTAGCAGGACACAACCTAAAAAGCTTCCAACCTGAGTTATGAAATGCTCCCTGTAGGTTTGATTCAGTGAATACTTCCAGCAAGTTTGCCACTCCTTTCAAAAGCACAGCAAAGAAAAAAAAAATTCTGAATCGTGCACACACACACATGCAAAAGGCCCTCCCCATCCCACTCACACACACTTATCCTGGATCCATGAAAATATACAGTCACTTGAACTCCAAAAATGTCATGAGGTGGAATTAATTTTCTATATGCAGTCCAATGTGTTACGGTTTAAAGGACTTGAAATTGCACATCTGTCACCTTGGAACAACCCAGCCGAGGCCAAAGGAAAGCAAAGCCAAGTCCTGAGGAGCAAATACTATCAGTCACTCCCTTAAGTCTCTCAACTCCACTCAAGGAAAACAATCAGAGAAGTTCAGTGCAGCCATTTGGACCCATGATGACTGAGACTATCAAATGCACAGGCTGGAAGGCTGGTCAGTGCTCAGCTCTGGGGACTAATAGTTACAAAATATCTGCAGTGGGAGCCGGCACTTGTTTCCATGCTGCAGCCAGGATGAAGGGATAGGCTGACAAATGTGCAGCTATCCAGCTGCTCAGCTGGATCAAAGGTGGACACCAGCCTCTCTTCAGCTTCCTGCAGCACTACGAGGTAGAGCTGAGGCTGGAAGCACAGGAGAATATAGGATTGGCAGGGGAAATTAAAGCACTTCAATCCACAACTGAAATCCAAGCCCCTCATCAGGGCCTGGTAATCTGGTGCCTGAGCTGTTAGACCACTGAAATCCTCCTCAAAGGCACCTTGGTCCCAGTGCACAAGCCTTTCTTAGTGCTGGTTGTGGACTTGAGGCTCCCTTTACCTGTGGACACTTCCCAGGTTTTCAGACAAAGTCTCTCATTGCTTTCCCTCCTCCCTTCTTGGGTCTGCTGTGACCTGTGCCAGCTCTTACCCAGCTCTTGGGAGCTGATACCTGTAGCCTGCTGGCTCAGGTATGACCAGAAGGGAGGGAATGCAAACCTCAGAAGCACCTTTTGCTAAAGGAAGAATTAGACTTGTGTTCCTCAGGCCAAGTAAGACTGTGCTTGAGCTGCTGATGGTTGCTTGGAGTTTGAGAGAAAAATCTGGCACCTGCTTTCAAAAGAGGATTGTGAGCTGTGAGCTACAGGGACTTGTGCCTGTGTACTTCATTCACCAGAAGGCACTTAAACCCAGGAGAGAGCTGGGATTTAGGATGAACTGCAATCTTCAGCCTTCCCTATTTGGCTGGCTTAGGCAGCTCCCCAAACAGTGGCTTTTGTGAATCCCCCTCTGAGGCACTTAACTCCACTTACACACATGCACGGAGTACCGGCATCTAATTCAGGCATGTGGACTCCATTATGGAGCCAGATGCAAACATCCCCTCATGGATTAGGATCTGAAAGGTTCTATATCCTGTATTGTCAATCAGCTAAGGCCTCCGTTCCCTGCCCCATCCTCCTTTTTTTTTGTTTCAAATCTAGATTTTTTTTTAAAAGCAGATAAGCATTTGTAAAAATTACTCTCGTATCTGTGCAAAGGCATGCGCTAGATATTCCCAGGATGATGCAGTTAGATCAACAATGACTAATTCAACAAAATCTGGCATTAGAAAAAGCAATGCATTTAAATTATGTCATATCCTTCCCTAAAAACTTTGTCCACCAGATTCTCATTGCTGAACATCAGAGCCAAAGGTTTGGGGCTACCCACGGGCCATGGCTCAAACAAATTCAAAAATAAATCCACTGGGCTGGTATTTCTCTAGCAAGCCAAAGTTCATGTTCATGGAGTTATGTTTCATACAGCAGGATGGCTATCAGGAATGCTTAAAATTATTTTCATTTATGTGTTTGTTTGACTCTGAGATGGGGCACCTATGTTAATTCCAAGTTAATTTCACCTTTGGTCAAGAAACATGCTCAGATTTTCAAATGTTAGCAGAAAATGTGTTATTGACAGAGATGCTTTGTGGAAGGTTTAACTATAATTATAGCCCACAGGATCAGAGTGAGAACATTTTTCCTTAGGTTTGAGCAGTATTACCTGAAAATTGTCACAAGTTTCTCAATAAATTAAATAGAAAGGCTGATTAGATCCTGCAGGAATGAGCTCCTTAGAGGACTGTACTCACAATTTGTATTAGTAAAGTCACCCAGGGGCTTTAGGTGTGGTTTCAAAGGTGTGTTTGCAGCTTTGGGAGACACGAGGACAAGTGGCAGCACTGGATGGCAGGTACAATTTGGGCTGTGTTTGGAGCAGGAGCACTTTGCTGCTAAAGCAACACTAAATGACAAGGTACTTGTAGCTGAGAAGCAGCCAAGCCAGCAGCCCTGAGCAAGGTGCTGGGAGAGCTCTAGGACAGCCCAAGCATGCACACAAATGAAATAATCAGCAAGAATTCGAGTAAAGAAGTCAAAACCCCAAGTCAGCTTTGCTGGTATCTCTTCATCTGCAGGAGTAGCTTGTGGTGACATGTGTGTTTCACACTGAGGGGACCCCAGAGCACAGCAGCTTCATGGCAGGCAAAGGAAGAAACACCTGGAGGAGAGCTGGGGCTGGAATGGATGGGAATGTGTGAAGGGATTAACTGAGATACCTGACATTGAACAGCTCTCTGCCTGGAACTGAGAGGTAATCCCACTTCTTCCATCATCACTGATTTAAGCTTTGATAATAAATCAGCAGTGATTATACTGGACAAAAATCTAAAAGGTTATAAATAATCTCTAAGAGTATATTGCATCCATGTTTGCTCTTTCATTAGATGCTGTTCTCATTACAGCTTTTTGAAAGTAACATGAAGAGAAGGGAAGAAAGTCCAACTTACAAAGAGTTTTCATCTCTTCTATTAAGAGACAGAGGGCAGAATGTACCAACTGCTGCCACATGACAATGTCATTGCCTTTAAGTGGATTTGTTTTGAATAGTATGTATAGAAATAAATTATCATCCTCCTTTTCAATTAAAAGGCAGTACCAGTACTCAAAATCACGAAGAAATTGAAAAAAAAACCTCAACTTGGTATATTTAATTTTTTGTCAGTCTGGGGGGTTTTGCCTATTCAGGTTCTAGACTGGATTATCTCCTAATATGTGTCCAAATCTCATAAATCACTTTGAGAACTGCTGTTAAATTCTACTCCTGCTTCTCCTCTTCCTGAAGTCCTTCTTATTTCTCTCTCTTCCCTCTCTGACTAATAGCTATATATTGTTTTATCCTTTCTTGTGCTTAATATTTATTCCCTAAATCAGTCTCTTAACAGGGGTCTATTGAAAACTGTTTACTTTCTTTGGGTACTGTAATAAAGATTTCATGCCCTTATGTCTTTGGCTTGGAATGAAGTCCTCATCTTGATTAAATGTGACACCTGAAATGAACTTGTGTTCAGAGGACTAAGCCATGACAGGATTTGTGTTTTCCTGCACTTGCAGTCATCAGTGTTTAGTGACCATACACCACTGCTGTGGCATTCATAGCCCAGTGATAACTGTTATGGAAGAGAAGACAAACCTACGTATTTTTCATTTGGAAATGCAAAATTATTAACGCAATATTGTTGAGGAATTTCCTGGCTAGTTTTCCCTTGTCTGCCTCAGGCAAAAAATGATTGCTGAAGTTTAATACTTCATGAAATCTCCTGACTATGAAGGTCTAGTAATTCTCCTTGGGAGGATCTGTGACACAGATAAAATGCAGAAATCTGAACGGGCATGATGGAAAACTACATGCAGTGGAGACTGTAATTTTGAGAAGGTTATGTCCTACCAGTTCCTGTGCATTGATTATACTGATGAATATCTATTTAGTAAAGTAAAAAGTGTATTTCTGAGAGTTCAGTAATTCGGGCCACCCCATGATCTGGAATAGTTTTTTCTCAAGTAATTAAATTAATTACTTCCATATAACAATTAGCAATATTAGAAGCTTGTGAAATTCAGGAGTGGAGAGCTGGTCACTTGTGCAGGCAGGCAGTTTGACAAATGTAGAAAACCCCATTAATTTCACTGAGAGCTGTAACCTGTATACAATTTGCTAGTTGTTAATTATTTTTAAATTAATCTCAGTTTATACATACCCAGACAGTTATCTGTGCAGTACACTGTAGCCTGGTTTTCCTAATCAAGCAAAACTACAATGAGAATTTTGCTCAATTAAGAACTGAATAATTTGGCTGACTTTTACTCAGTTCTTGGCAGCAGAAAAAAAAATGGTCTTTCCAACAGTAAATGCCAGTGCAAAATATTTTGGCAAGGAACAAATGTCAGTTTAGATCTATGAAATTACCATTTTCAGGCAGTAAAATTAGAATCACTCTGGTTTGTATTAACTTAAAAATACCCAAACCCTGGCCAGCTATTGTGCAGCTAAGTAAACAGGTATCCACTACTGGCCCAGATTCTGTTCTCATAGAAGCATTTTGACTGCAGTGGACTTAATTCCCATTTATAAGCAAAAAAACCAATATCACTGAGTCCTAACTTTTGCATGTGCTTAATTCATTGATATTGGTATTCTGCTGTAAAAATTATCAGTGGTTACATGTATCTGGTTTGAAGTGGACAACAGTGATTGGTACTGAGTCCATTTTACTGCAACTTATCTTGCTAGTTATGACATTTAATGGGATGTCCCAGATGAACAGCTTCACTAGCCTAGCCCCTCTGAGCTAAAAGGAAATTTTCCAAAGATGGAAGAGTTGGAAGATAAGCGGGAGTGTTGCTTTCCTTTAATTATCTTCTTTTAAGGAGATGTTTTTCTTATCATTCTTTTCATCTATTCAAAACTATCCCAAAGTCTTCCTGGAAAATGGGCTGGAAATGTCATGAGAACAGACATTATTTCATATATCTGATTTTTTTTTTTTTTCAACTGGCGACAAAGATCCCATTTAATTAAATGAAAGCAGACTTTGGATGTCTCTGTTGATGTACAAACCTACAGGCAGTAGGAGAATGAGGAAAGAACCTGTAATGTAAGCCTATCACATTAAAAATACATACTTATGTTCAGACTTGACTATTGTTTTACAAGGAACTCCCAAGAAAACATGCATGTGGATCCCATTTCCTGCAGAAGTTTTCTTTAAACACTCATGAAATCAACATATCATACTTCAAAGATTTCTTAGTTTAGCTGAAGTAGGGCTGTAAATGTTCCACTCAAATCCTTCACCATGGGTGAGCTGATGCCACCAGCAAACCCACTTCATACCTGTGGAAAAGGCTACACCTCCTTGGCCAAGTGTCAGTGCTGCAGTCAGGTCTATAAATCTGCCACATTACTTGTGTGCTGAAATTTCTCTTCCCATTGTGATGAAGAAATAATTCAGTTGCAGAATTCCACCAGTTACATGTGAAGCTCATTGAATTTTATTCTCTAACAAAAGCGTTATTTTGTAAATGGGGAAGGAAAAAAAGTTTAAATGTAAATGGATACATATGGTTTTGGTACTTAAACCCATTTAATTACATCACTATTTTGCCAAATAACATGACATGGACAAGTTAGATGTTAGCCTTTTTTATAATTTAACCAAAGTGATCGTGCATATTTGTGTGCTGGCTACATAACTTCGTTTGATCTTTGTCCAAGCACAGAAAATTAGTGCAAAAAAAGCATGGGAGGATCCAAGGCTTCCAAATATATTAAACTCATTACTAAGATGCTTTAAACTTATTATTCCCAGTTCAGCCTTCAGTTCACTCTTGGTGATGATGCCTCACTGACTAAAAGTAATAATCATAAATTGAATTGTCTTTCAAAGAAAAGCAATGCTGCAATTGTAATTTTAACGGAGATGCTTCTCAAGAAAAAACCCAGTTTGAATGTTACCACATTTTAAAATGGATTTCTATGACCTTGTTCAGCTGTGTGCTGCCAAAGGATGCACTCTGTAAATGAGTTGAAGTGTTAGTGTGCAGAAAAGGCAGTGCTTTTTGCTGCAGATAAGACACAGCCTCCCACAGTTGTTATTTCTGAATGTGGGGCTGGTGCTCTGGTTCAGAATGGTGAAACAGGCACATGCTGAAAGTTTACTATTTTCATCAGATATTCTTTCTTCCTACAGTACTGGAGGGGAGTGGGTTAGAAAATGATAATTGTGAAAGACTGTTCCCATCTCCTATGAGAACATGCTGCCCCAAGAAAACGAAGGAAATACTGGCTTGCACTTTTTCCAGATGAATTTACTGTAAGTGTGGCAGTGAGTGGCAGTAAGCTCTTCTATGCACTGCATTGTGTCCCACAGTCTCCAGTGCCTGCAGCTGACTGTTTACAGGTGTCCCTGAACCTCTGACTTCAAATAAAGCCACACAGAGACCACAAGTTCAGTCTCCATGAGCAGACACATTTCTTCAGGTTCTCTTCAGGGTTGTGGGATGCAAGAGTTGTTTCCTGAAAGGAAAGGTCTTACTGGAAGGAAACTTTACAACAACTGTATACTTGTGAGAGAGGAGTAAAGTTTAGGCCCTAATGCTCATCTCTGAGTAATTTAAAAGAATGCTCTACTGCATGACAATTGCATTGTCCATGTGTAAAATTGGGATAGATGGCTGAACAGATCCATGTTTTGACTAATTCATCTGACAAACAGGAGGGGAGCCAACTTTCCAGTATGGCATACACTGAGACTGCAGAAGTCTTGGGAAGTAGGAGGTGAAGAGGGTAAAGAAGCACTGACCAAAAATCATACTGACCTGCTGCAGATTAGTACATTAAAAAGAGAAAACAGTGCAATATGGTCTGGAATAATTATTTGTTTTAATGATGCTTACATCATTAAATGATTAATGATGCTTGTCATGCTGTAAACAGCCCAGTTTGCTGAAGGAAGACAAGACAAAGCAGGGCATGGCTTGGATAGAATGCATGGGAAGGCCATGGAAGGCCTTGGGCATGCACTGGCCTCCTGCCACGGGCTGTTTGCTCTGTCTGGGTGGGGAAGGGATGCTGCAGTCTTTGTGTCTTCACCTATGCAGTCTCTGGCTCCTCCACCCTCTCCCAGGGTGGCAAAGCAAGGCAGCCTGGTGATGCTATCCCAGAGGATTAATCCTTTGCTCCAGGGGGCTGGGGGAAGGATTCCTACCACCATCAGTGGTCCCACCTTCAAGCTCAGCAGCTCAGGCTGTGACCTGCTTTTGGAGATGACCTGTTGTGACTTAAGGTAGTGCTGATGAGCTAAAAGAGCTGAAATGGATGAAGGAAGTGAGCCTCTGAAAGCAGTTTACAGAACCTGCACAGTTCTGTAAAGGCAATAGTGTTATTCCTAAGGAAAGGGTACTATTTCTACAGCTATAATCCAAGACATTTTCCTCTTCAGCATTTTAGCTACACTCTGGGACTTGTCTTGGCTTAATGCAAACACTGCATAGGGCAGTTCAGGGTTGGTCAGCTCTTATGAGCAATTGCAGCTTTGTAAGCTTTGGGGTTTTATTAGATCCTCTACTGCAGTCTTTAGTAGACAGAATGGGTTTGGCATTTCAAACCCATTTTGTATAATTTTTCTAATTCCAGATACAGTCCCCTTAACTAATTTGTGGCACTAACAAAGGAGAATTAGATGTCTCTGTAAAGTTGTAACCACGATAAAAAGTGGTATTTGTTTTTTGGTTTTTTTAAAAAAATATTTATAGAGTATATTTATAAAAGCAAGCACACTGAATGCCAAACGGTGTAGCATCTGAAGATGCAATGTTTCTTATCGATGTATATGTGTTTAAATACCCACAGCCAGTTCAGATGTCTGTCGGGGCAGTTTCTGAAGAGGATGGAAGCTGCACGGGATTTCTCGGGGATGCTGGGGAGCAGACACGGCTCGGTGCTGGAGCTGCCCTGCAGGTGGCGTGAGCCATCCGCTCAGCACGGACACAGCTCCAGCGCCCTTGCCTTTCCGAGAGGAAAAGCAAAATAATAAAAACATCCTCACATAATTTCCATTGGTATGGGTGCTGTGGGCCGTGTTGGCTCTGCACGGCTGTGTTACACCGCCTTCGGGGTTGTCAGAAATGAAAGATTTCTCTTTTTTTTTCTGATAAAAGTAAAATCGTATTTTAAGGCACAGTTTTTTCCTGTTGCCTTTGAATGAGGAGAGTCTACCTTTCAGGTATTTTGATCATGTACAAAGAGCTCCTTACAAGCAGTGTATTCCTTGTGTTGGGCAGGGCAAATATGATATAAACCAAGCATTAACAAATAGCTTTCCTTTTAGTAGTTTCTGGCTTCCTGTCTTTTAGACTGTGTTTCACTTTTTAGACTCTCTCTTATCTGTCAAAGGGCTTTGTATTCTAGCAATCATGGAAGTGTATCATGTTGGAATGTGCTTTTCTCTGAGCACAGCAAAATCTGCAGATTTTTCTGCTGCTGAGTAGAAAATGGTAAGCATCAGCCCTTTGATCTTAACCATTCTATATTTAGGGAAAAAAGGGAAAAAAGAGAACAAAGTCTGAGTGTGTCTGCATTTCCTATACATTTTAACTCCCACTTAGGGGTCATATCCATTCCTGGCTGAGTTTAATCACAAAGTGAAATGGTGTTTGTATTCCACATCTGGCCATGGTAGGAGGAGGTAACATCTACATTCAGGCAACTTTTCTGCTCCATTCAGCACTACTGAATCTCAGAGAAAAATCATCCATATCTAGGTAAAAAGTGAGAGGGGAGAGGAAATTAAAAGCAGAGGGAAGTCAAAGGAGGACTATCTGGCAAGACCTTAAATCTCCACAACCACTGTTACCTGTGTGGGGAACTACTTTGTACCTAAGCAGGTACAAAGGACATCAGGTTTTAGGCAGTGAATAAATTTGTGTCTGAAGGTACAAAGATATGTGTCTCAAGAAGGGTAGGAAGGAATAAGCTGCACAGTGACTGGAATGGGTATTCTGCCTGGGCTTGAAGGACAAGGCCTGCAAAGTATGGGAGCATCTGAGACTGGAAACAGATCCCTCATGGCATTGTCAGTGTGCCTGTGGGAGGAACAGGGAAAAACCCACCAGGGATGTTCAGCACCTGTAGACACAACGTGGGCTTGAGTGTGTGACACTCCCAGTGTGCACAACAATCTCCTCAGGGATGATCATGCTGAGATATGCCAGAGGTTGTGAAGTTAGGAACATAAAAAAAAAGCTTACTTGGAAAATTAAAAGGATAAACTTTGCAAAAAATTCAGCCAACACCTAGCTCACCCACTGTCATATTTTTACTATTTAATCCCAATCATACTCCTAAGATGTCTTTGAATATTCTGAGTCCATGAGAGATGCATCCAAAGACAAGATTTTTTCACAGATTTTTTTTTTTTCATTTCCACAGCACAGTCCTGAATAAAACAAGTAGTGATTTCACAAAAAGCAGTGGTTGCAGTTGCATCTGAGGTACATTGGTAATATAACTCTTCTTTAAATTTCTGAGGTTACATACCTCCAAGAAAACAATTTCCACTTGGTATATATGACTGAGCTGGGGAAATAAAAATGTCATTGTCAGTGTTTCACAAGCCAGAGCTAAACCTTTCCTAAAGGAGATGTTAATAATATCCAGAAGAGGGAATGAACTCACTGCAGGCAAAAATTATAATATAATAATAAAAAGACCTGTCCAAGTCTCATTTGGTTCAACTGCAGATTGCAGATTTCTCATAAAAGTATTTGATGTATTTTAGTGTGACTCTATAATGGTTGGGAAAAAAACAAATATATCCTGTTGAGAGTTAACATATTATATAACCCTTCCTCATCATGCTAAATTTTTACCAGAAATACTGCAAGCTACTGGGCTTAGCTGAGCTGGGTAAACCTTTCAGCTTAGCAAATATCACATCAAAAGTTGGGACCGAGTAAGTGTTAAATCTTTGTTAGGATGGCGTGTCCTAAAATAATGGTACAATGCCAAAGACAGAGCTTCCCGTGTTCCTTCAGGCTGAGCAGGGATGCCAAGTATACAGAATTGGAAGCTGTCTATCAGAGGTTTTTTATTTGCTTGATATTGAGCAGACAGCAGAGACAAAATACCAAAAATGCTTGAAATCCTTATGACCTTTCACTGCAAACTGTGAACTTTGTCCGCTGAACTCAAATTTCTATTTACTCTGTCAGCAGAGGCTCCGTTGCCTTTTCTTTGTCTTTCCAGTTTGTCATTTATCAAGGGACAGCTTCACAAACACTGCACAGGAGGGGGGACCTGAGCACATACCAGACCTTTTGCACGTTCAAAATACTTATTCTCCATTCTGTGGATTGCTCAAAAATAGCTGTAATGCAAGCAAAGTAGCATGAAACATGTGTTTGCACCCAAAGGAAATATTCTACAGAAAGTCTCAGCTTTGCCATCAGCTGGCATAGCTCACGTTCCCAAGTTGTGTCCTGAATCCTTGCTGCTGCACAGCTGACTCCAGTCACACAGGAATACACAAGTGACTGCTGAATAAAATGGTCCAAAAATACATTCAGTAAAGAACTGCATCGCCCTCTTAAATGAAATATCCCTGATTTCAGCCTGGTGCTTCAATGTTCGTCCACCCCCATAAATGAGGAGCTAGACTGTTGCAGAGAACAAGTGCAGGGCAGATTTCAGATGTGTAAAATAGAAATTGTGAGACTGAGTAGAGGAAGTAGAAGAGTGAGGGTGACTGAACTGGCACTGCTTGCCAGGGAGCTTGTGGAGTCTCACTGTTGGAAATAATTCAAAAGCTTTCTGGACACGGTCCTGGAAAACCAGTCTAGGTGTCCCTGCTTGAGCAGGGGGGTTGGACAAGGTGACTTCCAGAGGTGCCTTTAAACCTCAGCCATTCTGTGATGGTGAAATTGTTCCTATGGAGGACTACTGTGAACTGTAATATTTGTTGCTATTTGTGTAACTTTGCCAATTAAAACAGGACAGCCTTAATCACTTATTTAAATAAACCAGACAGCTACATAAAACTCCTTTGAAACTAAATATGAGGTTGAATTATAAAACAAATGTTTTAGCTGAACTCTTAGTATTAGATGGGCAATTATTCTGACTGTATTTCAAATTTCATTTCACACTGTGGTAGCATTCCTTGAACTTTACAAGGGAAAGGTATTAATAGGGTTGTGTCTGAACTCTTTAGGGTCTAGAAAACTGTCTTAAAATATGACATTTCCTGAGAGACTTCTGCATAGAAAATACATTGGTGTTTTCAAAAGAAACCGAGTTCACAAGGAATCAATTCATTGATACATTGTGTTAATGAGGCTTTTGAAAGAGGACTTTTCACTTACTGTTACTTTTCCCTGAATGTGAAAGCTATGGAAAATGTGTGGAAAAGCTTTGCAAAGTGATGATGGCAGCTGTATGCTCTATATGTTACTGTTAATGAGCTAGCTGTTAATAAAACACATGTTTTAGCATATAAACAGGAGGATTTATGCATAATGCAAAACCCATAAGAAGATTTATTGTGTGGTATAGCTGTTTCCCAAATCTGAGAGGCACATTGTTCCACAAACTTCCTGTTATCAGTATAAAAATCTGCTGCCTACTGGCTTCAAGTTCTTTTGAAGTGAGTTGGTCTGGGGAGTAGGGGGGCTCGGAAGCAGAGAATTTAATGAGCAGCAGGTTCCTCGGATCTCTGCTCAGCCTGGGATCATAAACTTGTCATCATGGTTGCTAACAGCAAGCAGGAGGTATCTATACAATATCCCCAATTCTAATGATTTGTGGAAGCAAGTTCATCCTGGTCTTTTTATGTGTTCTTCTGTACTGGAGCTTTTTGTGTCAATTATCGCTACTAAAGCCCTAAACAAGCCCCTCTTCTTCAAAACACAGACAAAAGCAACCATTGGGTTTATTCACAGTAATGCTTGGATTAGTTAAAGAAACCACATTCACCAACAGGAAAAGTAAATTTCTAAGCTATTGAATAACACTGCTATGTTTGGAAAAGATTTTTCTTTTGTAATTCTCCTTTAATTTCCTCCCATCCCTAGCTGCTGTGAGGAGTCTGAAGCTAGGTTTTCATGAGCGAGTGAAGGAGGCCAGCAACTGACTCCTATTTAAAATAAATGGTCCTGGAAATGTAAGGTAACATTTCCATAAATACTCGAGTAATTTGAGGTTTAGGTTCCACTAAAAGTCATCCAGTATTTCCAGCTCCCCAAGTCAGACAGGGAAAAGGCAGACCAGTAAAGTAATCCTTACTATCAGATAAGCAGGGACTGAATGGAGGCACATAAAGCACGAGAAAATGAGGAGGAAACTGTGGACGGGGGAGATGCCTGTGTTCAAGAAGTTTATACACTGACAGCCATGAAAGGCAGTTCAACAGGAAAAAGGATAGACAGAAAAAATATCAGGCTATATAAACTGAAACATTACTTTCAGTCGCTTAGGTTTGCTTTGGATTTTGAGATACGACCTCAGTAAATCCACATAAAATTGTATAACTTTATCACCTGACTCAGTGCCTCTGAATTCAGCATAGGGTTGGTTTTTTTTTCATTCTGCTTCCTGATCAGATTAGAAAGTGTCTGAAATCAAACAGTGCATTCTGGTAACCTTTCTGAATAGTTTTGCTTTCTTCATTTCAGTTTTGTTTTTCAATTTAAAAATATTATTAAAATACCACGTTTGGGTGGGTAGCGACTGCCACAACACTGTGTAGAAAACCAAAGCAAGCTAGACATTCTAAGTACATTTTTAAAATACCTTATTGCTTAAATAAAATAAATCCCTTAGTCTAGCAATTACTTTCAGATGTTTGATTGTTTATTTTTAAAGAACTGTCATGTCAACCATTTAGAACTGACAAGAACTATTTTGCTATCTTCACAAGTTTTCTCTAACGTCTGCTCCCCTCCTTATGTTGGGAACTGCGTACTCATCTTCATTGTCTCTTGTATTTATCTTAATTTTGCTGTGTTTTATTTTATTATTGGATGAAAAACCTAGCAGAGCTGTTTGTGGCAAGATTTAGTTACAGGAAACCCAACAGCTAAGCCCCAGTTTCAGCTGAGACAATTAGACTGTTGATTTTGGTAGCAGCTCAGGACTTCTATTTGACCCAAATGCCTTTCAGGTCTATCTGCCAGTTGATGCTCAAGTCTGAAAATTTTCTGTATTCTTGCTACAGATAGAGGGCTTTGTTTCCTATTCATTTGAGGTATATTTCTATCCAGATCTGAATGTTTTGCTGAAATTCTTCTCCATTCACTGGAACAGATTAAAAGGAAAAAAAAAAAAAAAAGGAAATAACAATATTTCCCAGAACTTTCAATCTCTTTTCAAGTTTTCCCCTTAATTCTCTGTTTCTTGATATCTGTGAATCGTTGAGGACAGTGTTTTTCTCAAAGAGATTTTGCCACTCATGAAAAGTAGTGGGTGCTAATTTGTAATGCTTAGCTTAACTCTTGCTTGTTTCTGTCTAGCAGCTATATTTAATAACTTATGTTTCTGTTTCACCTGTTGTAGTAAAGGACTCTAAGACACCGAAAACTCAATATTTTTTAAACAGTGATCTATTTTATGTAACACCAGAAGATATTTATTGAAAGGTTTGAAGAAATTACTAATGAACAGACCAGTGTTGTTACACATTCTTTTCATCAACTGCTACAGAAACTTCACAGCTGAATTATCAAAGTCCACTGCCATTCTTGGATGGATGTTTTTGTAAGTGGATGGGCTCTAAAACTTTATGGATGCTCTGGGAGAATGTAAATACTAACTGAGAAGTGTTTTATTTTCTGTTAGTAGTTTGTGGACTAGAGATTTGAGCTTTTATTGTTTTTCCTCTTTTTGTTTCTTCTTTTCTTTTCTTGTCAGACTTTTCTAGCACCTGATGTAGGGTAGGTTACAGCAACTGATGCTGGATGAAAACCATTACCAGGGACAGCTCCGGCCGTGGAGTGTCCAGAGATCCTAAAATCCTGTCACTGCCCCAGTCCACCCCACTGGTTTCATGGCTCAGTGCTCCCCAGTGAGCACTCACCACAGTGGGTTCCCAGAGCAGGGTTTTTTCCAGGGCTGGTGCTCCAGAACCACATTGCAGGTCAGGTTTCTGTGACTGCTGGTTTTTCATCTCGGACAAACCGTGTGTGACCTCTCAGCGAGCGAGGAACACTACTGAATGTGGAGCTCATCCTCCTTAAAAGATGTCCAGAAAGGCTGAGGGATTTACATGATTGATTCTTACCATGTGCATTCTTTTAATTAATTAGCTTTCTAGAAACCAAAACAGAGTGCAGGACACTACTGCAATGCAACTTGTTAGGCAATAATGCGTTTTTTTCTTCCAAAAGTCACACTTGATAACAAACAATACTCATAGGCATAAGATGACTGTGGACAGTATGAGCTAATGTCTCGTTGTCAGAAAGTTTTCCATTAAGGCTCAGAATGATGTTTAACATATTCTTCCCATTATTGAGCTAAACTAAACATTGTATTAAGTATGGATTTCTCAATGAATGTCACTGCTGTTTACTTTAGCATGTGCATACATCTGGAAGTGGACACATACACATCTGCATTTTGGGGATCAAAAGCACATCAAGAGCACAGTGCCAGGATAAAATGTTTTTTGACATTTCTTTTCTAATGGAACTGACCTTACTCTTTTCCAACCATAAAAGTGTATTTAAACCAAGCCTCTTAACAGAAACACAAAATGCCAAGGTTACGTGTTCTCTCCTATCAAACAATGGAGAATGACTGAAAGGGTAGATTTCTTTATCTATGAGAAAAAAGTGCTGCTGAGGATGATCACCAAAACTTATGTGCCATATAATTTTCCACTCAAAATTCAAAAGCTTTGGGGTATAGCAAACACTTGAATAACCTATCAAATCCTGTGTAGGTGATGGCTGTAAGACAAGTTCAGTTTTAAGCCTTGGTGCTTTGTTTTTGGCATTACGTAGAACTTGCTTAGGATTGCAAAGCTGAAGATACTTACATTGAGGTTTTGGGACAGGACAGAAGATGGACAGGGTGGTTGCTTTTCACTCTAAGAGACACTGATTTCTTGATTGTGTTAGGCCTGGTGTGATGTTGTTGCTTTTAGGTTGGTCCTAGAGGAAAAAGAAAGCTTTTAAGAAATGTATGAGCACAATAGCCTTTTTTTTCCCCCCCAGAAATATTAAGAACCATTAGTCAAAATTTTCAAATGTAGTGGCTTAACCTAGTCTTTTAATTCCCTATTCCAGCTTCTTATTCAAGGTCTACTGTTCAGAAGTATGAAAATCTGGCAACACATATACTTTGAGTAGCCTTTTCAGTTATTCAGTGCTTGTGAAAACTGATGTAGCAGTTTGAATATGGACCAAAAATCCTAGTGTTCGGTGTTTTTGTTGGCAATCCTGTAATAATTATGCTGTAAATCAAAATATGGGTTTGGATTTCAAAAGTGCCTTGAGCCTTGTTCCCACCCTTGTACGGAGACACTGCATAACTTTTTCAGATTACAAGGTATAAAATTATCAGTCTGAAATACAGATGAAGAACTTTAACCTTATCTCTCATTTCTCCATGTGTGTCGTGCCCATGAAAATGTACATACAAACCCTTTCATGCAATGCATAAATAAAATCATTAGTTCCCAAGAGGCATTGTGCTTGGAAACAACCAAAGTCCCAAGCTTTACTGAACTCATAATGTGAGGATACTAACAAGGGGAGCCACAGACAATGCTAGTGTCCTATAGAAAAAAACCCTGCTTTTCTATTTCATATTCTGATCATTCTCACACAGCTGCTACCAAGTCCTGTGTGCTTCACCTGACACAAATCCCACTGACATGGTTGGGAAGAGTCTCTGGGATTGGCTCAGCTGCCCTGGAGCTGTTTAGGGTTCAGTTGGGGATGGAGAATTCTGGATGAGTGTGCTCCAGCTGGAGGGAGCACGTGCTTGGGTGCTGTGCTGGATCAGATCTGGGGAGGGCCCTGCACCTCTCTGCATTGCCCCTGCCCTCAGCTGCTCACCATGCACTGCACTTGCTGCTCAGCATCCATCCCCAGGGAGCCACAAGCTCCTGCAACCCAGCTCATGGATAAGGGTGATCACTCTTCACATGCTGATGATTTTGAAAATTGAGGCATTTGGCCTAAGATCTTTCTTGCCTGTGCTTTTTGCTCTCCTGAGCCACTGGTTTCCCAGCAGAGTAACTCCAAGGAGCCAAACACACCTAAAGGTATATCTCAATTTACTTAGCATTTTATCAGCCAGGGCAAAATGCAAATTCAAGAGCAGTGGCTCTGACCTCTGCAAGGCTGCTCCAGGGTACACTGTTGCCACCCAGCCCGAGTTTCAGATTCCTGGCTGGAATCTGTTCCTCCCTTCAGGTGGCTCCAGCTGCCCACCCAGTCCCAGCACTCTGAGAGCTGCTGCACCATGGCAGCCAGGTAAGCACCTTCCTCTCACAGCCCAAACCCCTTTCAGAAAGAAACTGGCTGCTTTTCAGGCCCTTGGTCTCAGACCATGAATTGGATTAATCATGACAAAGCTTTCTGGCCTCTGGTGTAAAATTTATTTAAAAAAAAATCCCTTTAATGATAGCAGGCTAAGTTTTCTGGCAATACCAATCTGGTCTCCAATTAATCCTTGCTTTGATAGATAATCTGTGTTCATTTTCTCCTTGCATCCATCTCCTACAAGCAGAACCCTGATCAGTTTGTGGTGCAATTTGGGAGATCTGTGATCACCTGGGGAGCCAATATGAGATAATGCCCAGGTACTGTGGATTATTTGCAATTTATTTCATCCAATTCATTGGAGCTGTACAAGGCAATGTGTATTTGCCACCTTTCTGAGAGGACTCTGAAGCCTGAAGAGCAGAAACTGCCAATGTGTTATGCAGAACTCTGTTGCCATTTGCTTCCTAGTTTTTTTGAGGAGTAGGTTTTCCTCATTTTTCCTGCCTGTAAACAGGCCTTCTACTTCGAAGGATGAGGCAGTAATTCAGAACACATCTCCACCCTATCAGAACTTTTAGAGACACCTCTGTGCTCTGCAGTTCAGCTCAGGATACAAACTTCTCTGCACCTTGTCTGCTCCAAGGATGCCCTCAGCTGGGAGTTTGGTTTTGCTACACAGTGTAAGAAATAAAAAGATAAATTCCAGCTCCAGTAAATCACCCAACAGGCTCCCACTGATCTTTCTTAGGGGAACTCCTGGCGGCTTTGAGATGTTTTCTTTAAAATTAATTTATTATTATTATTATTATTATTATTATTATCCAGCTCTTCATGTCCTGAGACCAAATACTTGATATGCATTCTTCCACTTCACCACTTTCAGAACCGAAAGCCATGTAAGGGTGTGATAATTTCTTTTAACTTGAAAAAATAATCTCTTGAAAGATTTCCTACTGATACAATTGCTGTCTTCCCTGTGTTACTCAGTCACATGCAGACCTGATATATAGATGTATATATTAGGACTATTTGGAGAAATCCCAAGTACAAGCCATGGTGTTGAGCAACAAGACTCTTCTTTGCTATGGAGAAATTAACTCCCAAGAAGACTTCTTGGAGAATGAAGTGAGGGAGAGAATATGAGAGAGAGAGGTGAATGAGAGAATCATTCCTAAGAGAACATTTAAGCCACTATGAATTTCCTGATTGATGTTTCATTTCATTGCTCTGCTTTAAAGAATTGCTTTGTGCAAAATTGGATCTGAAAGGAGAGGAGAGAACTTATTTCCTGTGTACTAAATCTTCAGATACAGTGAGGTGGCTTGCAGTCTCCTCTCCTTTCCAGTCTGCTACCTGCAGGTATTACCTGAGTGTGGAAAACAACATTTTCTGTTTGCAATTTCCAAAAGCAGAAAGGCAGAAAAACACAAAATCACTCTATTCTCTCTATTAGCACAGAAACAGCATGATCCCTAGTTAATTTAAGTAGTCACAGAAATATAACTTCTATTTTAAGCAGGTATTTAAGTCCTGCTGATTCAATATTCAGCTCAAATGCAAATGACTTTTGTGGAATGAGGCTTGCACTGAACTGGATCCACTTTGTAAAATATTTCAGTCTGCTATTTGAGGGAGAAAAGAACAATCTGGTCAACTGTTGGAAATGCCTCTGTAGCAAAATCACTTCTGTAGTGACTGATTGTGCTGTTTTCTAGGAAATTTTTAAGGGTGGTTTTTTTTTTTTTTTTGGTGAGAAAGTACTACTGTGGGATAGAAGGTTGATCTGGAGAAAAGTTACAAGAATGTATACACATAACTGCATTTTTTGAAAGTAGCATGCTACATAGGATTTCCTAAACTGTACCAGAAAACATTAACATTCTGGAACTGACATTTGCAATTTTGAATTCCAGCTTTCAAAGTATAATTAGTGTCACTGTAAATGTTTTGGTATCAGAGTTGGGACTCTCTTTGGATAAGACAGTCCATAAACTGAAGGGGTTTTTTTCCCATTTCTTATTTCCTTTTCCAGTGTTCCAGAGATGACAGCTGTAATATTTAATACTAAGAAATAGTAAATTAAAATAGCATGTTTTAAAGTATTTATTAATTATAATATATATAAGTTGTTTTCATTTATAATTCATTTTTCTCCTGACATGGTTCTCTTTTTTGCTTAAAGTACCTGTGATTCATAGGGTGGTTTATAAAAAATAGACAAATAATTTTACATAACTACAGCATTTGTTTAATCACATTCCAAAATAGAAGGTAGAGGATATGAAAATTACTTATGACAGATGAGTCACATTAATATTTTGTTCTAAGCCATGAGAAAAATGAGACAGAAGGGGTGGGAATCAGAACAGATCAAAACCCTTAGTGCTTCATGATCCAAAACCACAACTAGCTATTGAGGTGCAAAATGTTCTTTTTTAAACAAAGTGTGAGAGAGACGCAGAGTTTTGTACTGCAAATGCTGGCAGCACATAATGTTGCAATTATTCTCAATATTTTGAGATGCCTGAATCACAACCAAAACTTTGAGCAACATTGAGGTAAAAGCATTTTTATGCTTCTTCACAGACACACAAAAAATTAAAACAGAAGAAAAATTGAGTTTGTTGCAGTTGCTTCAGAAATGGTGTGCCAAGTTTCTACCAGTGATGGGAGTAATAACAGAAGGAAGGGATGTCATGGCATCCTCCTGCCTATTTTATTTTTTCCATTGTAGTAAATTCAGAATCATTCAGATAGTACTCCTGTTAGCTTTATGGGATTTCTGTTAAAAATCATGTTTTTTCTGTCTTTGAAAAGAATCATTCTGTCTGCCTTTTAAAGGGAATTTACTGTTTCAGTAAATGTGGCTAATTTAGTCTGTGTATGAAGCATGGTCTTGCTTTCTGTTTAGAGCACAGGAATTTGGATCAGTCACACTGGGAACACTCTCAGTACCTTACCACTCACTACTGGACTTTAGAAGAAACACTGCTCACTCCATCTGATGTGACCAGATCACATTACCTATAATCTAACTCACTGTTGGCTGAACAAGGTTCTCTGTTTCCTAGGCCCTGAGGATTCTCTTTTTTCTTTCCCTCTTCTTGATCTGGTATCCAACAAAGAGCTCAAGTCAGCAAGACAGTGAACATCCTTCACGAGCTTGTCTCAGCTCTTGGGAGAAGATGTTTGTTCTAGTTGTGAGCAGGGCCCCCATTCCTACCTCCCCACCAAAACCTGTCTTTTCCTCAGATGTTAACAAAAGTAGCTGTTCAGTGCATACCATGCTGGGCTGGGATGCTTTTATGCCACTTTTTCATGCTGTGTAGGAGAAATTAAACATGGAAAGTGAACAGTCACTTTATGGACAAATGGTGAAAATTTAAGAACTAAATGGGCAGTCTTGACCAGACAATTCCTGAGGACTTTATTCAGAGAAATACATGTCTGAATAATAAGGAACCAGCACAATGCTTTCAGTATCTAGCTGTGAAGGTGTTCTCTTAAGCCAATAAAAGAAAGTTCTCCTTTTCCTCCATTTTTATTTTGCCTCATCATGCACGAAGAATTTTTCTACCTTCTTAGTTTATGCAATACTTTGGACTTGTTCTGTAGGTATAAAACACATTTTTTATAATCCATCAAACATCAGTAACTTGATTCTTCACGACTGGGCTATCAGAGGCTAATGGGGTGTGATTGCAAGTTGTTTGCAAACAGGTATCGTTGCTGTATTTTGTTCAGCCCCTGAAAATTCAGTAATTTAGTTTTTGCTTGCCAAACAACGTGTGAGATCCGTGGCTGGAGGTAAACATAAGCACACAGGGTAATGGTACTCCATTTCTTTAGTGATACTGGAACTATCACAAGATGTGTTTCTTGTTAATAGTGGCTTAGAACTGTGATAAGCTTCTCAGGAGTTTCAGCCAAAGCAATTCCTCCCAAACCACCTCCCCAGGAAAGGTCTGTTGGAGCACGCTGAACTGCAATTAGGGAGCAGGCCTCCGAGGGCCAAGAAGATTATTAGGAGGTATTATTGGTCCAGACAGAAATTTTGCCAGGCCTTCAGGACAGAGTTATGTATCACTGCATGCTTATCTCTGGTATGTTTCTACACCATGAACTTGGACAGAAATTCAAATTTATGATGAAATCTAAACTCTGTTAGGACTACTGAACTTCTGTCTTGAAATTTTTCCTAATTCTAACTAACACATAGAAGGATTTGCTAGTACAGCCAAGACTAGCTGTTTCTAGGAGAGGTAAAAGGAAACAGTAGGCATAAAGGGCATGGTGTAATTCAGTCAGGTTATTTATGTGTGTCTCTTAAGGAAAAAAAGGAAAGGAAGAAAAAAAAAGTGATTAAATGTAAACTTTCCAGTTTCTTGCTGCTGCCAATCTCAACAAACCAATTCTTTATCCATTCTGGAATTTTTATCAGCTTAGTCTCATATTATAAGAAAAAATGAAGTGCACATTTTTTTAATATAATCTAATAAAATGTTAGAAGACATAGTTTGCTAATACATCGTGCAATGCCCAATGTGCTCTGTTTACCACAGGTACAGGCAGAGTTCCTTACCCTGATTGCCACCAGGCAATTCTTGCTGCTTTATTGATTTGTTTGGCTAAACTCCATGGCCCACACCACATCCTTGTATGTAATTTCTCTTTAAAAGTTAAGGACAGCCATAAGGACTATGCTAACTTCTGCAGTGTATATTTGAAAGAATTGATCTAAACTCCAGAAATAAAATCCAAATTAAATATATCAGGGCAGAGAACAACTTTGACTGTCACCTGCATAATGTACATATGCGGAAACAAGCAAAAAACCCGAAGTAAATTCTATCTTTCATTGCTGATACCCAAATAACTGAATATAGAACACTCTATACCTTCGATTTTTTGCAAATGGAAAAAGCTTAAAGGACATGAAATTGCCAAACAGTTTCTACATCAGCATTTTAGAATCTCTCATCATAAAGAAAAGGAAAAACTTTTGAAGTCTCCAGAGCACTAAGTTGATGAAGTAACTAAATAGGCATCTCATATACTTTGGAGAGCAAGCCCTGAGTTGTGTATGTGATTAGATTCTTTGCTGGATAGGGGCTTACACTGAAGTGGTGGAAATGCCCCCATACTTAGCAGAGAGCAAAATACCAATGGCAGGAAAGTATGGGTGGTTTTCTTTTTCACCATACTTTTCCTCTTAAATAAAATGAAAGCAATTAAACATACTCAAACAGGCATGTTTTATACTCAGGTTGGGAGGAAGAAATAATAAAGAGATTTTTCCTTTATCAAAAAGGAGAAATGTTATATTTGTACATTTCATCACAGAGGAAAATGCTTTCAGGTTTACAGAGGAAAAAGTACTGAGAATATGTTAAAAATGCTCCCCTTGGAAAGAAAATGCCTACATGGACTGCAAAATATGACCTCCTCTTCCTTCCCCTGAGGGATTCATGCTGTTTGTTGTCTGTTCCTTTTAAGGCAAGATTCTAGGAGTTTCCCATTAGAGGCAAGAAGGAGAATTCCTCTCCATGCTAAAATAGTACCCAATAAGCTCATGCCAGTGGCTTCTTTGGTCATCTTTACAGTAGTACCTAAATATTCACATATTTCTCTTGACAGTACCTTGTAAGATAGGGAAGAGATACGACTCCCATTTTGTGGCTGGAGTGAGGCTGGTCAGGAGATGTGGGGCACAGGAAGGAGGTATTCCTTCAGCCTTTCTTCCTACAGGAACATGGAGCTTTATCCAGGAGCAGCAGCACAAACACTGCATGTGTGTTTGAAGGAATGATGACACCTGCCACCTCCTGAACTGTGCTGCACTTGGGATATCTCCTGAGAACTCAGCCAGATCTGACATTCCCCAGCCCCTTGACTCCCTAACCCCAAAATGCAACTCCTCCACTTTTCTGAAATTATTTTTAGTTTATGAGTGTACTTTACTAATTAACAATTCCAGCACACACTGTGTGTCTATCAGCTTCTGTCACTGAAGTTTCACCCCTTGATGTGTTTTTGTAGGTGGTATTTGCACATGTGACTGCATCAGGCTTGGCTGTGCAGATGGAAAACTTTCCAAGAGACAGCAGCTGTAAGGTGAGTTGTGTGACAAGTCAGCAGTGGTGCTCACATGTCAGGCATGAGTCATGCAATAAACATGGCAAGTGCCATTGAATACTTGTAATTAATAACATGGGATGATAAGAATGATGACACTAATTAAGCATAGAATGATTTGGGTTGGAGGGGACCCTAAAGAACCCCTAGTTCCACACCCCCTGCCATGGGGCATTAAAATTTTTTCTCAGATTTATTCAGTAAGAAATAGCACAAGCACTGCAAAGTTAAGTAAGTACTTTGACTTAGATGAAGTCCTCAGAAAGAACACTTGCATGGAAACATAACTAGGCAGAAATTCTGTAAATATTTTAGCTATAAAAAGCCACAGAAGTCCAGGCTTTCATGAACTCCTGAGAGTAAAATTATTTACTAATGCTAATTCTAAAGACAGATACCTCGTCTGAGTTAACAGAAAGATTTTGGTGATAGAATGTTTCTAATCACAGTTCTAACACTTCTGAATTTATGAAGATGTGTAGAAAGTACAGATCTTGAATAAATATGGATTTTAAGATGCTGACAATATTCTGGCCAGCAGACTGGAAATAGTCTTTTTAAATATCAATCAGATGTGTATCACTTTAGATTAATTAGGAACAAATTCAGGATGATATTAGTTCATTTATATCATTTTACTTTTCTATAAATGTAGAATTGAGTCTCACGTCCATCTTTTCAGGTGGTAGCAAGAAGGATTTTGATAGAGTGGGATGGAGTGGCTAAATCTAAACTGTTCTCCATACTGTAGCCCCCTAAACATGGCAATATAACTTCTCTGTTCTAGAGTTCAAACTGCTATTAGTACTAAATCACATTTGCAGGCATGTGGGAGAACTCTCTAGGAGTTTAAGCCCACTTTTATAACATCACAGTGACATGACACTCAAAGTGATCTATGAACTTGTAACTTCCAACACAGATATAACCTTACCTGTAGATAATTTCTGCATTATATGTGGTAGAAAATAAATCTGTCCTCTGTGTCCATGACTTAAAGTGTGGAGAATTTAACAGACTTAAACACTTTCACTGGTGTCCAAGTCATAGGGAGATGGGGATCATTGAATCTTAGACTGGTTTTGGTTGGAAGGGGACCTTGAAGACCATGTGGTTCCAATGCCCCTGCTATGGGCAAGGACATCCTCAACTAAAGCTGATTGCTCAGAGCCCCATCCAACCTGGCCTTGAATTTCCTTGGGACTGAAATATTTCCTAGGGAACTTACATACTATTATTGATTTCATATGGGATGACCTCAAATACCATGCTGAGTAGTGACAGTCTAAACCTATGGAAATACAGAGGAAAATGGAACCCTTAGCTTTTGGAAACTGGAAAAATACCAGCCATTTCTTCCCTCAAAAACTGGCAAATGCAAACAAAACCATGAAATTACTTATCTTCCTCAGCAGCTGGTTAATGCCTTTAATTTCTTAGGTAATAATAGTACAAGGTTGACTGGGATAAGTTTTGGGTCTGGCAAACATTAAAAAGATATTTCAGATCTTAGCAGGATAGCTGGCAGGTTTAGTAGATACCATATTTGGTTATGAAAACAGCAAAGCAAAGGATATGGTTATTTTCATTTAAAACTGGACTTGAATAGGATGAGGCCTGATGAAGGAAGATGGGTCAGATTTGTGACTGATAGATATAACTGTGTTAAAGATCAAAACAAGCAACAGAATTGCACAGCTATTAACATCCTCTTTTAATCACTGTTTTCAGGTGAATTTTCATTGGGGAAAGAAGTGTAAAAATATCTGAGGACAGATATGGGATGTCAATGACCACAGATGGGGAAAATCAGATATGTTCTGACTCTCAAGAATCACAAGAGAAAATGAATATTTCATTCTCCTAAAATGAGCTCTTTTTCAAAGAAAGATACCCATGTGGGTTAATCTTCCCCCAAAGATGAATTCTGTGTTACTAAGAGGTATGAATTCTTGCAGATATCACCAGATCATTGAACATGAATACCTCCAGCAGAGGATAAGAAATGTGGTCTTCAGGAAGCCATGTATCACCTACGTGGTAGATCCTATTCTGAGACTGAAAAAAGACAGGTAAATTAGGCAGAATATGTAAAGATATGTTGTCAACTTTTCTTCAGCTGACTTGAGAGCACATGAGAAACAGCCTTGTTAGATGCAGGGTCCACCTCCCACAGAACTCATATCAGCCAACAGCAGGCCATGTAACAGCTCTGTGCTAATGTCTGCCCATCTACAGAATGATTTTATTAACATTTACCCACCCCACAGTGGAAGCTGGAAGAGATTAATTACCATGTGTAGTTATTTAAAGCTCTTGGACTGACAGCTGTGCCAAAGATCCAAGATATTAGCTAATATTATTATTATTATTTCTATACCCAGATGATTTGCTCACGTGTTTGCCACATGCCAGCACAGAAACCTACTGGATGCAAGGCAGTGTTGGACAGTTGCTCAGATGAGGTCAGTGGTATAAACAATAGTTCTAACTGGCAGAGTGCTCTGGAAGATCCAACCATCCTAAGGCTTTATTACAACTCTCTGGCCACATAGAATACAAATGAACTTCAATTTATGATTCTGTTAGCTCCAAACACACTGAAGAATGATCTGGGAATTCATTCCAGCAGTGTGCAATCTCATTTGAGCAGATGTCACAACCTCCACCTTGGACTGAAAGCTCAGTGTGAAGCAGCAGAAAATACAGTTTTAATATGCTGGATAACAAGGCAAATGCTTTTATTTGGAACTTCTAGCAAAGACACCTGCTGACAGCTGGCACTAAAAGGGCAGAGACACCTGCTAGACACATTGCAAACAGGCCAGAGGCAAAATCTGATCCTTGCTGAAGTCAAGGAAAATTTTGCCATTGACTTGAAACACGCCAGAATTTCTCTTACACTTGCTAATGATTTATATGTGTATCTACAAGGTTATGGATAGTTCATTAAATATTTATACACAGGCAGATATCCATAGTGTCAAATAATGGAGACACTGAGATACCAAAGGATTATTATTAGCATAATAAATACCTAGTAGAAAAAAAAAAAAAAATCACACCTTACATTAAAAAACGGATTGATTCCAGAGTTTGTTATCATCCCAAACAAAGGTCATAAACCAGACCATTCAGTGGAGCTGGGGAAAAACACTTTTGAGTGCTTAGTTGGTTTGTAACTTCTAGTAGCAAAACATCATCCAAGAATATGGGGAAAGGAAAGAATTCCTGTGCATTCACTTTGTGCAGCAAATACATCGGCTGACTGCTCTTTAAATGTATGCAAATCCATAGGCTTCAATGGAGATCATAAACAATTTATGCAAAGCAAGCCTGAGGAGAACCAGCTCTGGTTTTTGCTCCTGTATTTTGCCAAGTGTCTCTTTCTTCCTCCATATTTTAGTATTGTCAGTCTCCTGTAAGTGTCTAGATTATTTTCTTGAAGTTATATTAAAAAAAATTGCAGCTTTTAATAACCTGCCAATAAAACCTCTGCAGCTGAGTCTGCTTAAACATTCATTTATTCTCTAAAGGGAGCAACTTTGCCTACAGGTTTTTGAGAGTGCTAGGAGAATGTTCCTCTTGAAGTAAGTTTTTCCAATAAAATCCCAGAGTGCTTGTTCAAGAGGTTGGTCTGACAGATGAACTTCCAGAAGTTGAAAAAATTCAGTTGTGTCTTTCCAGTGTATATATCACTAGCTAAACACACCAGGTGTGTTTTTATGTGAGGCTTTTGTGCAAATCCTGCACAAGAGCCTGATGCCTTGTTTCAAAGCATGCACAGTGAGCCATCAACCTGCAGCCCATCTGCTGTAATGCACCACAGCCAGGGAAGAAAACCAAGGACAAAGCACCACTGAGCTGCTCCTACTTGCAGAAGACTCTTTGCTTTGCTGTAGGATAACTTACACAGTAAGAACATATAATTGTCCACACTTGAGAATACAAGCCTGGAAGGCTCCAGTGGAATAGTCATGCACCTCCCTTCCTGTGGAAGGGTCAGCAGCAAGGATTCCCCCTCCTGTGCTCCAGGACTCAGCTAATGCTGTCAGTACCTTCTGGGCATGGCTGTGGCCTTTGGGTTCTCTCTGTCTTTCTGGCTGAGATAGAAAGATGCTGGAGAAACTACAGGGTGTGCTTACTTGTACTAAAATACTGGATTTGGAGGAACTCAGAGTGACCAGGTGATACCATAGCACTTACTACTTCCATTTTGGTGAGTAAAGCAGAATGAAAGCTTGTGTTCACACAAGGAATGGAAACTGAGTTGACTCTGGAAATTTTTTCCAGAATGGCTATTGCAAAGTGACCCTATCACCACAGTGAAGGCATTAGACTAAATAGTCTGTGTTGCTGTGGTTTCCCTGGAAACAGTGAACCTGTGGCAGATGAATTCACCACTCCAGTTTCAGACAAAAAATTGTGGGTAACATAGTGGTGCTTGGGAAAACAAAGTATGGTGGTTTACAGACAGAAGAACCCTGTGGCTTCTGTTTTCTTCCTCCAATGTAATTGGTAGTGGGAGACTTAAAAGGTCAATGTTTTAAAGGGAAGTGTAACTCTGATCAAGTGTCACTTGGCAACATGCATTACACTGCAGGTAACACAATTCCACCTGCTCGTATCTGATGCAATCACATCACATGTCATAATGTCTTTCAAGTTTCAATAAGTACTCTGTTTAATTTTTCCTGCTTTATAGTATTTTCTTCCTAAATCTACCTCTAGATCCTGTAATACTCTTAACATATCTGCAAATCTACTACAGTAGCTACTTTATTTAAATAACAAGACTCCCCCTTTACTGAGGAATTAAGCAACCTTTGTTGGCAGCAGTCTGCTAGAGTGCTTAATTCTGTAAAGGTTGTGCAAAACCCAGGCTAAACTATTGAAAGAATGTTTTAAAAAAATCAGAACAGAAGGTTTGCTCTGTTGCAGAGCAAATAAACTTGCATTAGCTCTTCAAGGCAGACCTTATTGTTCAATGTCTCTGAGGTAGCTGTTGCTTTCTCAGCATAAATGCCTGTGATTCAGTTCAGACTGGTCCTCTTTTTTTCACTGCATTGAATGATATCAGCAGAAAACTCTCTGCTCTACATGACCAAGAAAGCATTCTATAATATTTTAAGTAGGTCTGTCTTTACAGCAGAAAACTGAGAGTGACATGAGGAGATTATCCTGATTTGGCTTACACATGGATGCTGTCGCTATTCTCAGCCCAAGCAAGTCTTTGATTATTAATTAATCTCAGTGCCTCTCATGAAAGAACTCGGGGAGTAATCAGTACAAGTCAATGTGAGCAACAGGCACAAGATCACTCTTCAGGCCTCATGAACTGCTGTTGCTCAGCAGCAAACTGATACTGCTGATATGAGCAGCCCAATCTCATTCCCACCTGATGGAAAAGCCTGTGAACCAGTAGTGTAACAGCAAATGTACGTGAAAGTGTAAAGAACCCACTGAAAACAGCATTACCAGGTAGACTGCTGGTTTTCAGTCAGGATTTAAAATCAGCTGGGAGTGGGTATTGCTTCCTTTGGGAGCCTGCTGATGTAGCACAACTGGAGAAAATTAAATGATGCCTGTGTGCTCAACAAAGTGAAGTGCCTAACTCTGCAAGTTGTGTAGTAATGCTGGCTAGAACTGAAGGCAACTTGCAGCCACAAGACTTTCTAGGATAAGTATTCAGGTTTTGTTGCTACCAACTTAAGAGTTAGGAAAACAAAGGAAAATGGAAAGATTTGTTTGCCTGAAGGTTCCCAGCAAGTCACTGGCAGTGCCCAGCCTTAGGTCTTGTTGCTGAGCTCTGTGTAGGGCCAAGTATCTCTGCACAGAGATGTTAGCAGCCAACTTTCATTCACATTGGTGGAAAAAGTCCAGTTCATGTCAATTCCTAACTTGGATTAGGTCATGATTAGACACTAAGTAACAAACTTAAAAAAAAAAAAATTTGTATCATTCAATTCTGTACTAAAAAGCAGACTCTCACTTTATGCTTGCAGTGTGGTTAAACAACTGCATTTACATATCACATCAGTATACATTAGTATACAGCTCTCAGCTTTGTAATTTTCCATTAACTTAGGTAAATTCTGTTGTTGTGCTGATCAGTCTTTCATTACCAACATTTATATAAAGAGAATACATGTAGATAACCTATGTCATTAAGTAGTATGTGTATGCTACTGAGACACATAATATTGAAGGTGCAGTAATTTCAAATATTTCTAGCATGCCTAGTTTCCCATTAGTATAGTTTAACTTTAAAAAAAAAAAAAAAAAGATCCTTAAACCTTAGTTCTCTTTCCCAATCCTTTAAAAAAATGTAACCTCCCCTTTGAAGGGCTGGTGGTGTCAGATATTAGAGAGTTAAACTGGGTGTCTTTTGTTTAAAGTTGTTAAGGTCTATCTCATCTGTTCTCTCCTATCATTTTCAATTTATCAACAGTGTGTAGTAATATGTTTGATGCATTAGAAGAGAGAAAAGGATGGCAAAAGCAAGTAATTATGTCAGTTAAACCCAAAAGGATTAAGTCACCTCCATTTGTTTGTCTGGTAAAAACTGGGCTCTCATTGGGTGAACTGAGGCCAGCTTGATTCATCACCAAAATGTGAATCTGGATCTGACATTGAATTTGCAGATGTGCATAAGAGACATCCCTTGAGTTTTGAAATAATTGACTTTAGGGAGAGGCAGGAAGAATGTAAACAGCATTGTTAAGCAGAATGAAGTTAATCAGTTACTGTCATTACTACTGAAATCAGTCTCAGTTTGACATCATGTTGATTTTTTTCATTATTTTGTCTAAATGAAGATTAAATTATTTTTTTCAATTCATGTAGATTACACAAATCCAGGATGTTTCTGAACAATCTTCTTGCTTATAAACAACAGGAGGAAGTGATGTCATGCATGAAGTTAATAAATAAGAAATGAAGCTTTTGTGTGTGCGAAAATTTCAGCTTTAGAGCTTTCAGGGGAGAATGAGGTATAAGCACTGAAAGAAAACCAGCGTGAGTTGGAGTGAAGAGTGCTGAAAATATCAAGCATATATTGAAAACCCCAAGCATGTAATTATATGCTGTCCTTGTAGAGAATGCTTTCTAATTGTAAATTTGGGCTTTTGGAGGAGATCTTAAAAACAATGCTGTAGTGAAAGAACAAGACAATGTCTCTCTTTCTTGGCTCTCTGTTTATGTAGGCTGTCATCCAAAGCTGTCAAAGAATCAAGCCCTCTTAGCAGAGCTTTTCCAGGTGCTTTCTGTCTGGTGGAAGTTTACATACAGGCTGATTCAGAAGTGCAATAACTACAATTGAATTACCCATGTCCAAATTAATTTATGCTTCTGTTCTCTGGTATTCTGTTGAGCCACAGAGCATCTTTTGGGTCATTCAGATCCACAACAGCCCTGCTAATGGGAGTGATCTTCGTTACATGTCAACACAGTCTAACTTATCTGGCTCATATTTTCCCTCTTGGAATCCAAGAGCTAAAATAGATGCCATTGTAATACTTGGCCTTCATTTCAAGACCCATCTATTGGTGCCTGATGGAAACATTTTTAAACACTCCATTTAGAGATAATTTTGCTCATATGTTATAGATTTCTTCTATTCCTCTTTCTACAGCTTAAACTAGCAGGGGGAAAGAAGGGTTTTGTCTGATTAAGATTTCTGTCTTATTTTATTCATGACTCCAAAGTTGCTCAAACTTCCAGAGCAATCCATGATGCTGTCACAAACAGAAAACTGCACCTGTTTTTTTAAAAGTAACGAACATTTATATCTCACCTTCCTTACTTTAAAAAAACAGTAACTCTAGCATTGTGCATGACACAATTGATGACAGCATGCCTAAGTTTTAAGTGTCTGATCCTCAGTTTGAGACACTTTGAGGCAATCTTGTTCTCAGAAATGGGTGGTCTGTACTTGGTGAAGGTCGGCCTCATTGTGCTGTCTCCAGCTGGGCATTCAGAAAGCCAAATATCCAAAATCACTCCTTCCTTTGAATGTGTGTTCCAGTCATCTGATGTGTGTGGAATTTGAAGCAGCTAAATGTGTGCCCACAAACAGAATGACTGATTTCAAGAGCAAAAATTGAAATCAGTTTCATAAATTATCAGTGGTGGTTCAAATGAAAAATAAGTTACAATTTGAGAGCTGAAACCAACCTAAATAAAAGATTGCTAAGAAACCTGTAAACACATATCTGTCTTTAACAAATGCAATCAGTTTTATTATCAGTGTTACCAAGACTGTGGCAAATGGTCATGAATTATGGCAAGTAGCCAACAGAAGAATGAGCTAAAAAAGCTATTGACCACTGATTTATAAAGGGATATCTGCTTTTGCCAGAATGATCCCCAAAAAACTTTAGATGAAAAGAAGCATTTTCTGCAAAAGAGAAAGAAAAGGGTCAACTATCAAGTAAGTAGGGTACAGTTAGAATGTCTGGGCCTTTTGCTTTTCTATCAAATTTTCCAAAAACTCTTCCATCATTCACAGTGCCACCTATCATGTGAGGAAAAGCCTTATTTAAGCCCTGAGATATGGTATGAAGGACTTTGCACGCTTAATCCATGGAATGGGGAAAACAAACCTTGCAAATCTTAAAAAAAAACCAAACAGAAACAAGTAAACTCAGGTTTATGAGCCTTTTTATTTATCAGCCATCAGGTGGACTCTTCTCAGCCACCTAAAGCTAATGTTGAATTGGTATCACATCCTTCTAATCAAAATGCTCCTTTGTGTGTATCTCAGGCACTGCTGCCTTCAGCCCACACAATGATTGCTTCTTTGCTTCATGTTTGCAGAATTCTTTATAAAGATATGTAGAGCTTAATTAAGGAGCTTTGGCCCACATTTTCCAAATGTCATTGCCTAAAGCCAAGCTTCTTTTCAGAGGGCTGAGCATCAAAACTTTCTGGAGACTTGGAGAATGAAGTTCTGTGCTCAGCTGTGGCTTAAGCACAGATTTAAGCACCTTAGTCCAGTCAGTGTTTAGGGTTAGGGACCAGATGTTACAGTGCTGGGCTACAGAGCTTCTATCATATGCATACAAGTAAGGTGAATATTTGGGGTACACTAATGATCTGTTACAATGATGAGAACAGTAGTACTTTATGGCCATATATATATGCATAAGGCTATTTTGTCTTGCAGGTATTTTTCATTCTGACTTTCTTCAGAGGAAATTGTAGGTACTAATTATCTATCAGGGATGAATTCCTGCATGAGGACATGAATCCTCCCTGCATGACTTCCTGTTGGCAGGAGTGATTGGCAGTACCCTTATGCCTGCTGACCTGAAAAATTATTGTTTTAGGACTATAAATACTGTGTAAATGAGGTTGGTGCAGGGATCAGCATGACAGTTATTTGATTGTTTTCACCTTACTCTTCCTGGACTGGATAATTAGGAAAAAAAAAAAAAATCACTCCAGTCTGCATTGATTCCATGGAAACCTAAAGCAAATCACTACTAGCCAGCCATATGTGCATGGGATCAGCTCTTCACCAATTAAACTGTGCCAGAAGTATGATGTACAGGGGTCAGGTTTTATAAGGTCAGGTCTGGATTAACTGTTTTATGGAACAGCATTAAGCAACTAACTTTGCTGTTGAGTCATTCTGAAAGAAGTGAGGCTAAGGGAAAGGGAGGGCTGACTCCAGTTTTCATGTCTGAAGCCATCAGAGGGCAGGTTCAATGTGAGAAATGTAAAGTAGAATTCATATAAATGGGACTAACTGCCAGGATTCAAGCATGTTCTTAGCATAGCAGTGTAAGGACGGGGAAATGTCCATGGCAAAATGTTATTTCATTCAGATTTCAAAGTTTGCTTCACTTCCCTGACAAGTTTTGATCTCCTGTTTTTATATTTTCCTGCAAAATTTTCTTATTTGTGTTACATGAAAGGAACATCCTCTCAAAGTCACGCAGTAGGAATCAGCCTTCCTTGAGACACAGATTCTTATTTTTGTATGTTCTTACTTTCATTTAACTTCATGCATCACTAGTCTCCTAATAAATTTGTCTTTCATGTTCTTCTAGTCAAGTGGCTTAATCACAGGAGAAAGTTCTAGAAGTAAGGCATCTTTGAAGTTTAGGTCCCTCCATGCTTAGGTGGCAACTCTGGATAATTTTAAGGTTACAGTTTCACTTAGAAGTATGTGTCTTGCAGTTAAGCATCATTTTATTCTCTAACAGGTAAATGAACAATTTTTGTAAGATAACCTGAGGTTTTTTTTTTTTGTTGTTTTTTTTTTTTTTCTTTCACATTGTCCATGCTAATAGATTTATCTACTCCTGTCTTTCAAAAATAAAATCAGAGGAAATTATTCCTTATTTTTTGCTGAGAGAGAAATCATCTTATGTTTATTACAGTGCTTATGTATGGGCAGGTGTCACAAACTAGCCAAAGCACTGGAAATTCATTTCCTAGCTGCCTATCAGCTGCTTCTCTGTGTGCAGGTGTCCTGACTCCTGCATGTAATTAGGCCTAGCTTTACTCAGTTCTGTCTTAAGAGATAATTTTCAGCTACTTTCTAGCTTGTTGAGTTATTAACTAGCTTTAAATGTATTCATTACTTGGGACTTGCTCAGCATTTGAAAAACACTAAAAGATGTTCTTGACACTGAATAGATAACAGGAATAAACCACTGAAAATGAAGCTGCAGGAAGAAACCAGTAGAATTGTGATGATAGAAAACACTTGCTAACTCCTCCTTGGTACTGAGGTACACCTGGTGTCACTTAGCCCTTCCCACAGCCTGTTTGGATGCTGTGCTATATATCCCTGTCCTTAGAGTGGTTCAGAAGCTGCATGCAGGGGGATTGTTCTGATACTTTGAGCTTGCATTTTCTATGTAAATATGCTTTAATCAAAAAGATCTGGGATCTTTGTTTTTCTTTCTAAATGCAAAAATCATATAGTCTCTTGAGGACATCTAGCTCTTAATGAAAAATACTGTATCTGAGAATTGGCAAGACAGCAGCAAGAACTTTTTTCTCCTCACTGTGCTTCTTTTGTGGCTTTCTCCTCGTTACTGGTAGAGCCAGGAGGCTACAGCCCTAGTGGGGCCATTTTGGAGCTGGCTGCAGCTTGCTACACCTCCTTCTTCCAGCTGGTAAGTGCTCTTGATTCCTGCTATGTTGTTTTAATACTCTGATTTGTTTTTCTCTGTCACCCTTAAGGAGACAGTGGAAATGGAAATGTGAATTTCAGAACCAGAATGAAAGGCTAAGGCTTTTGAAGTGGGTTTATATTTGTCGAGTGTCATTCTTCTGGGGGAAAAGTAATAACGAGTGTGTGTATTTATATATATACATATATATAAATGGTTTTTGAATTCATGCTGATAACATATCTGCCATACCACACTTAGAAAAAATTACACTTACTGAGGAATGATTTTCAATCTTTAGGCCTCTAAAATGTGCTGTGGTTTGGTTTTGTACTTTTGGAGAAGGGGAGGAAGGTAGGATGAACATTTAACCCTTTTCTGAAATAATTTGCCAGGTTCCCTATTCTCTATACTATCTATGCATACACTTTCTCCATCCTGTATCTGTTAACAGAATAAAAGCAGAGATTTTACAAAGGTATTCGTTGGCTCTCCTGAAATGAGAGGGATAATATTAGGATTTTACATCTTATTTGGTAAATCTGCTTGTGAACCTCATACTTCAGGAAGGCTTGAAATAACCCTGAAAAATATGAGTCAAGTGTAGTAGGTTTTGAACAGGTTCAAAAATAATTTTGAAAATGATCAACAACTTTATAATTTTGAATGGCATATCAACCTCACAGTCACAACCAGGGCTACCTCAGCAGGTGACTGTAGAAGATGGAGCACAGGGAGCTAAACCTGTTGTGGTTACTTGTGTTTGTCTGTCTCTTCCCAGGCCTGGGAGGGAAAGTATCTTGTGTTCCTGCTCTGGGGGGATGTCTTCTCCCAGCCTATAGACTGAGTAATCTATCTGGCTTTTCCCATGTTTTCTGGACTATAGAGGTGGATTTACATAACATGAAGAGTCATGTTGCACCACAGGCTCTTGAAGTGCCTTGATTTGATGCCACCCAACTCCTTCCTTTCACCATTCTGAGTTTGCTAAAAAAAAAATACTGTGATGAGAAATAAGGCATTCATAATTATGGTTTCTCTGTTTTTAAAGAGTTGGTTTAAAGAGCATAGTTCCTGTTTCTGTTTTTCATTCTAAATAACCTCTGGCAGGAAAGCACCAGATATTGTGGATATTGTGAACTGTGTCTATACCTGACTCATCTTAAGCAAAGCTCTGTCTTCAAGAAAGTAGGAGCATTGCCTGAAGGCAAAATCTTGAACTGGGCCCTTATTTTTGAATGTTTAAATAGGGAAGCCATGGGCTTCCATATTTTAGTAAAAGCTTATGGACTTAATGCAGATGTTTGAAAACAGTGAAGCTTGAAATATGCCTGCAGTGGATGCAGATAAGATTCTAAGCCACAAAGGCATGAGAGAAGGGACTCTGACAGAGTGTTAAAAGGGAATGTATGTATTGCTCTAAGAGGCAATGCTGCTTATGACAGAAGTCTGATTACATTCTCTGGTGATTAACTATTTCTAAATTTGCAGACATTAACATTTTAAAGGATGTTTTTCAATTTTTAAGGTGTTCTGTTACTAATTCATTTCACTTAATTCTTAAAATTGAGTAGGACTAGATAAAAAACCAAAACATAGAATCTGGTATTTCAATGGTAGTAAATATAGTAGAATACGTGAAAAGCTTTCAGGTTTCTACTGTGTGTACAGCACTTCTTAGGCAAGGCACTTTTTTTTTTTCTTTCTTTTTTTTTTTTTTCAATAATGCAGTAATCCCTTCACCTTTTCTTTCAAGCAAACTCAGTACACAGTCCTCTTGCTGGACACTGGCATCTATTTTCTCTCCTGTGGGACGTGTGGCAGATCAGAATGATGGTTGCTCTGTTTTCCTCTCATCTGTTTCATTACAAATCTGAAGTGCTTTAAATTGTTCTCCAGATTAAAATGTCTTGCTAAATGGAAGGTTTTGCATGAGGAAGAACAAATGAGCAGTGGAATGGACTCATTCTATTTTTAAAAAGATAGGCAATTGGGCTGTTCTCCTTCCATAAATTCTGTATTTATCTTAACATTGGTCTTGTACCTAGGTAATGTGTCCCTGTCTCCCATGGTGAGGATGAGGACATTATTCAAAAGAATTTTCAGGTGGAAAACTAGCTGAATTTCACTGCTGAAGATGAGTGAGCAATGGAAGGACCAGGCATGAGTATGTGCACTGCAGAAAAAGAAATAATTAAGAGTTTATGAATACTCACCATTCCTCCTAATCAATTTAGTGGGACACACATGCAACTGAGGCAGGATACTGGATGCAGGCAGTGCATGGGAAGGAAAGCCAGACAGAAATGTGTCTATTTCAGCACATTAGCAACAGTCTGGTGTGTATGTTGGCTATGCCATAGTCAGTGGTATTCTTAACGTGGGAACCTATTCTTTCATTCAGCTTCCTTGGTAAGTCTGTCTCTCTGAGCACATACTAGCAGTAGAAAACAAAATCCAGAAATTCTTTCACCTCAATTCTTTGACTGTAGGCTTCTTTGCTCAAATACTAAATGACAAAAGGATTTGTTGGGCACGTTCTTTGTAGCAGCCAGTTCCAGCTGAATCCATCTGCAAGCGGCTTTTACACCTGTAATGGCAACTTCTGGCCCTTAAAATGCAAGGCTGAGCATCCCCTTACTGAGACAAAATATCTTTGAAGTATATGTATGTCATAAGGGCAGCTCATATTTTGAACATCAAATATCAGACACTGAAGTCTGAATCTATTTCTATAAAATTCTGATTACAAACACTTTGTTAGGAGTAGAAGATAACACTTTAGTAAAAATGAAGAAACATCTTTCATTTTTTTCTAGTCAGGATTTTTTATCATCAGGATTCATGTTTTGTCATAGGGTTTACACAGAACCTAACAGATCTATAGAAAAAAATTTGGAAATAAGCATTCAGATCACTTAAACAGCTTTGAACACTTCTTTCCTCACAGGACACAAGCTGTGGTAGATCATTGTAACCTTTTATTCAAGGGAACATGGAAAACCCAAGTCAAAACTAGGTTAACTAATGGACTGAAGTTGGTAAATTCTTCCATCTTGCTCAAACCCAATGTGGCTAAAAACTTAATTTATTTTTTGTGAGTCACTAATGTTAGCAAAAAGCAATTTCAAAACAGGATATAAACTGTCTGCTTTTTTTATAATGAATTATTTTATAATGAATTATTCTAGAGATTTTTTTCCTTTAAGACCAGCCTATCCCTCTCTCTCCCTTGCTCAGTCTGCAGCCTAACCAGGAAATATCTGCTTTGTTAATGGAAATTACCTTTCAATGACACCCCAAGAGCTGAAGTCTGAGTTAGCCTTCAAGGGTGTCCTAGCCTGATTTTAAATGACAAGTTAAGCCAATGAAAAATGTTGTAATGAATTCTGGTTTTCTGCCATGCAGATCACCCTGAAGCAGAATGCTGGCTAGAACTGAATTATGTGTTTATCATTGCTATTTAGTATCATTAGTCTAAACTGGGCTCCCAAGGAATAGTCTCATCAAACAGATATTCCCTAAAGAAAAATTCATTACTCTGGAGCATGTAAGTGTCCTGTGACACTTTAAAACAAACAAACACAACACAAAGGAACCCAACCAAACAGGCTAATGTTTGGAAGATGTGGTGTTGGAGTGGAATACAAGAGTAAGTTCCTAAACTGTATTGTCTCGCTGTATTTCTACTGGTATTCCCTTCCTACCTCAATCAATGGTGAGGAAGCAGGATTGGGTCCCTAATGGTTTGTTTATGTATCACCCAAGATAGCAAGATTTGGATTTTTCAAGTTGCTGCAATAGCAGCAAAACCAATGAATTTTGATTTCTCCTGGATTTGCATTCTTTACTTTCCTGAGGCCAAACTGAATGACTAACAGATGAATCTTGTCTGCCTTTCCGTCTGTGAAGATGCCAAGTTGTGTCTCTACCCTCTGCTTACCCACTGATTTTCAGGAACTTGTGCAAGGATATAGTTTTCTTTTAGACTTTCAGGATGAGTTTCAAATTGCTCAGCAATCTGAAATGTTATTCAGGGGAGGAATAGATGGACAGACCAGGAAACATTGCAGTAGGTAAACATTGCTTTTTAGAAGAACAAGCAAACAAAACTCAAAAAACCAAGCCCAAACAAAAAAAAAAAATAAAAGGAAAAGTAAGCCCCCATGTTTTACTTTTCACAAATAACACAGTATTAAGGATTTCTTGGATACTAAGTCCTGCTGTCCATGCTGGAGTCTAAAACCACTCAGAATGGCATCTGGCACCAGTGAACATGCAGGCTCTGCCAAGGCAGTACACAGACTATCAGAATCCTTTAGCATTTTTGGTAGGATGGTGAGGAATTGCAGATCTGGCTGTTGGAAATGTGTGTATACTGTTTTGAATCACACCTACATGTAGACGCATTCCAGATCATCAGAGATGCCAAAACTTTTGCTATCTAACTTGGCAAATGTATCTTTTCACTTTTCTCTCCAAAGTAGGCTCTTGGTTTAACTTGCATATCCTATACAGTGATTTAGCACTTTTTAAAAAAACCTGTTTTTTTAACATCTTGATGTAATTACAAAAGCATATGTGTATCACTTAATCCTTTAAACCTTTCCACTGAACTGAATTACATAGCATTTCTACAGCCAACCATATGATCACTTTAGCACTGCATGTATATGAGGGTAACTGCAATAAATCAGATGACTTGTTGGATATTTTTCCCTTTGCCTCTGCATCAAAATAAATTCCTAGTGACTTGGAAAAGGTGACAGTATATGCTTGCAAATGCAATGCATGCAGCAAGCAGCTGTTCTAGTAATATATTTTTTTAAGAAAGGTTGCTTCAGGTTAAAGATGACTTTGGGCCTGTTTCTGGTTCAACCTCTGCAATGTGAGAAATCCCTGCTTTGAGGCAGAGGAGATGAGTAAGGCAGTGTTTCTTGTGACAAAGGGTGTGGGCCTAACTCAAAAACTTTCAACTGTGGCAGTGCATTTCGGTGAAAAAGGGACATCTGAAGCCAAATGCTGCCAGAAAGTCACTTGTAGAACCTACCCTACTCCCCTGCTTTACAGAGGCACTGGACTGACTTCCTACAGTTCTTACCCTGGCCAAAAAGCAGGGGTGAAGTGAAAAGTTAGAATTGCAAGGGCAGGTTTTCAAACTCATCAAGGGCCTCAATACTGACATTGTTTTTCATTATGTACTGCAGCCTTTTCTCCTTTTTCCTTTGATGTTTATGTGTAATGAATGCCCCTGTATATAATGATACCAACAGAATTATTGGTGCTTGGCTTCTCCATTTCTGCTATTCTAAGTAGATATGCAATTCCTGCTTGCAATTCCTGTTTCATGGCAGGAGAACCTGCAAAATGCTGTGTGTATTTGCAAGACTAAAGCACTGGCTCATGCTTGCAAGGAGCCCTGAGATCTGAAATGAAGTGAAATGTCAAGGGCTATTGATAAACTAGAACCTGAAATGGCAAACACCTGGACTCCCAATCTCTACAGCCTTATTCAGCTGAACACAGGACAGCAGCAGCAATTAATTCTGTTGCCTCTCTTACAGATGTAATGTCATCAAGAGAAGTCATTGTCTCACTTTTTAAAAAAAAAAAAGTTTGGTAGCAGAAGCAACATCCTGAACATGAACTAGAAGTGATTGTGAGCTGGACTACAAAAACGTCTGCTAGCTCAGTTAGTGTTTATTTCCAGATATCCTACTATTATTACGTTTTTAGCCATTTATCTTTTTCTTTTCCAAGATGTGACTCACTGAAGTATGTTTCCTAGCTGCACTGCAGTCTTTGTGGTACAAAACAGAAACAGAACATGTCTGGGTTTTACTTCAAACTTCATCTCATAAACATTGTGCAAAGACCCTGTGTAAACGCCCTAATTGAGTTAGCATTTGAACTTATCGTAATTCATCCTTCAATAAATTTAAGGTCTTACAGATGCCAATAAACTACTCTGTTTCTTTTAGCACACTGAAGTCTGGGTAGAAATAAATGGTAAAGTTTTTAAAGTTTCATATCCACAAAAAATGGTGAATGATGTCTCAAAAAATGATGTGAAAAGTGTTATGTAATCTGTCCCTATCACATTATGAAGAGGAATTTTGCCTTCTATCAGGCACCGCTTGTTGTAGTGCTACATTTATAATAGGAAATTACCCCACTATCTAGTAACAAGGTGTTCTGGTTTAAACACAGAATTATCTTCATTTTGAAGGATGGATTGTCACATTGACAGGTTTGTGAATCCCATTGGCATCTGATGGAGGACTAGAGGATCTAGCTTGGAATATAAAGCCCTTTAGTTCAGAGGTTGCTTTCTTAAAATACATTTAAAGTGCCATAAAGAGGAATTGATTCAAGACTAAATAGTCAAGTATTGTTGGGTTTGAAATTTTTCCTAGAATTTTATGCATTAAATTACTCCCTTCATGGAAGACTACATGTGTCCATATGTACAGAAAGTAAAAGTACTTGTACTCCTTTTGTTGTCTCCATAATTAATTCCTGCCCTGTCTTGTATTTAGCAGTGGAGGTAGGAAGACAAGTTTGTTTCCTTTCTCTTTGGTCTGGCAAAGAAGTGGCTCAGAGCAAAAATGTGTTGGCAAGTCCAGTGACCTGTGAAATCAGTCAGAAATCAGATGAATCAGCTAAGGAATTAACTGAAGGAATAAATTACAAAATATTTAAGCATCCTCATTGCTGCTTTAGCTGTATTTCTGCACTGGAATCTTTCTACTAAATATTCATAAGAAAAGCATAATCTGAGTTCCTCTACTAAACAAATAAAAAAAAATTAAAACTATCACATAGAAATTTACTTATAGCTTAACAGAAACACTTAATTGGAATCAATAGACCTTGCCATGGAAGTGGGAAGCTGCTTTAAGAAGCCTATCTCCAAAGAACAAAAATTGTAAAACTTGGATGAAGTCATGGGATAAAGCAACAATAGTTTAAAAATGAAGGCAGGAAAGAAAGGCAACAACTTAGTTGTGTGAAAACAAGCTTGGAGTTCAGGGCTGTATGTGTTTATCTCTGTAAGCCTTTTAGAGAATTTGCATCTCAAAATACCCTTAAAGAAGAGAAAGCAGTGTATCTTCCTGATTTGAGTGCGGTGTTCCTGTCACATGGACAACACAGAGGGAGTCTGAACATCATGCAGTTCTGTCTGGGGAAATTATTCTACAGACTGATTGTGTTAAACTAAATACCATCACTTGTGTCAAGCTCACTGGACAGATATTACATAATATGTAAGCTCTGGTAAAGTAAAGAAAGCAGATACAAATTTGAGGTCTTCCTTCCCTGTCAGAAAACCCAGGGTTTCTTTTTCTTTTGGAGAAACTGTCTTGACAGCATGAATGGGGGGTGAAAAAAGTGGAAACAGTACCTGCTAGTAGCACTGCATATTTATTTTAGCCACTCTTAGGTGGCTGGCAGAGCTTAAGTGTCATATCTGACAGAGAAGGGAGACCAAGTATTATTAGCCAGTATGTTTGCATTGTGTGGGAGCTAAAGTCACTGGAATTTTCTCTTAGAGGACTTGACTGTGACCTCCACAATCAAAAATTGCCCTCTGCTGCTCACAGTTGGGTGCTGTCAGCAATCATTCACACCCAGAGAGAGACAGTGGTTTGTGTAGCTGTGTACAAAGCTGTGAGGGCTGTGGTTTTCACAGCATTGCTAAAATACCTGACCAAGCTCTTTGGGCCGACCTGGTGCTGCAATGGACAGCACAAACAGCAGCGAGGTTTTCATCAGCTCCCATGGCCTCTGCTGCTGGCCACAACTTGCACTTCCAGTGGGTTGGGCTCCAGGATGTAGAGCAGCTAAATGAGCTGGGATGAGGCACCATCCATGAAATAAATGGCATGGAACATCAACTGAAACTTAAATGGAAATTATTTATGTCAAGCTGGCTTCTGTTGGAAGACCCATACTGACAACAGCTTAGCCACAGAGGTTTTCAATTGCTCTGTTCCATGTAAAATCCCCAAGGCTTATTAAAGAAGGTGGTTCATGCACATGTAGTGGTACAGAGTCAATAAGCTGCCCACAACTGGATCAGAAGTCACTTGCCTTACAAGAGTTCTGTCTGGTGGACAGAGATTCTTTTGCAGGAGAAGGGAATGAACCAGCTTGTAATCTGTCTCTGCAGTGAGCCTTTCCAGGAACAACATAATTGCATTAGAAAAAAGTTATTTTAGATGTGAAAAAAATATTATAAACACATTAGAGTTTACTTGGTTTCATCTTCTTCACTGAACTGTTTCAAGGCAATGCCTTCACTGAGCTTGGAAGCTCTTGCAAAGTATTTATGAAGATTCTTGATGTGCTGATTCATGGGAATTTGGACTTAGAAAGCTTTTTTTCCTCTGCTTTGATCAAAGTAGTAGCTCAAGCTGTGGAATCATCTGCCCCAGCTACAGAAGGAAAGCACCATCCCTCTCCATTCTAAAGAAGGACAGGAAAAAAGGAAATGTACCTCATGGAAATGTTCTTCCTGTGTAGTAAAAGATGATGGCTTATTAAACAGACTTCATCTGTTTTGCTAAGGTGCAAATCAAATAGCTTTAACCACTGTTATATTGCCAACCCACATCTCTGTTTTATACCTACCAACCTGATTGTGGTGTGTTTGGGGATGTGTGGTGCCTGGGGTATTTTTGTGGGGTATTTGGACTTTTGGGGTTTGCTTTTTTGTTTGCTTTCTGATGATAAATTCCTAAATTAATAGATACAGTTTTTTTATTTCTGTGAATTAGGAAAAACAAAGCTTTTGCTTTTTGTGGGTGGGAGTAGAAGTAGTGCAAGTACCTAAAATTCCTCCTCTTTTCAATTTTATGTACCTCACACAAGTGCTGGCAAATACCTGGTTGTTTTGCTGCTTGTATAGGAGAAAAAGCATGTGAATCAAAATTCTCTTCCTTCTGACTCTTCAGGGGAATTGTGCTTCTTTTGATGTCCTAAGTTTTAGCTTTCACATTTTCCAGATTCTGTCCTGCTTTAATGTGTGACTCTGATCTTCATACAAAGAGTTAGCAAAGTTCTCTTCACAGTTTAATCAGACAAAACAATCCCTTTCCAGCTTGAGAACCAAGGACACCATTGCAGCTTCAGGCCCAAAAAGTGTAAACAACAGTGAATTGAGGAGAGTAATCTGAGAGGATGGGACTTCATATCCTGAATCTGTAATTGGACAATTGACCCCAAAATGTAAATGGCCCAAAACCTGTAAAAGTGTGAAAACTCATGACCAGGAGTCTATTGTGGGTGTAGCCATGGCTGGGCTCTTGTAATGCCCAAGGTCTTTTAAGGCCTTTTAATAGGTCTTTAATAGGTCTTTGAAGGCCTTTTAATAAATACTTACTTTATTCCTTTAACATTGTCTAGCCTCTGTTCTAGGTAGCCTCTCAAGGCATCACTTTTAGCAAGTTTTATGACTAACTGTGCATTTGACTGAATAGCTGGAAATACTACAGACTTCCATGCATAGCTCTAAGAAGAAGGGGTTTTTTTTCCCTTTTTTGCAATTCCTGTGACTGTTGATTCAATAGAAAGTTTGGTTTTTTCTTTTTTTTTTTTTTTTTTTTTAATCTTATCATGGATATTGAGTTGATCTTAAGGTCTTTGCAGTGTTACAGTTCTGTCTTTGCCCTGAAGCTACTACCTTGAACCCTAACAGGAGGCTTGCCCAAGCTGCAATCCTGTCCACAAACATAACCTTCATTAGAGGTGGATGGTTCTTCTTTACATCACCTCCTTTCAGGGTGCAGATTAAAATTTAGTTTAGGATACCTCCTCATTTGGTGTAAAAAACATTCTGTGGCATGGGTGAAGCTTGACCACTAAAATGGGACAAGAGTTCCGCTGCTTTCCCAGGAACTGCCTTTCCACAGATTACTAGGAAAGAATTAATTGAAAACCTAAATTTACCACCAAATGAAGCTGCACAGATGTGCCCAATGGAGCCTCACTGCCCCTTCCCTGGGAGTGCATCACTGAAGCAAGAAGGATTGTGTGCTGGTGGGACCAGTGATTACTGTGCTGCTAATTAACAATTCAGCACTGCAAAACACTCTAAATTATTCTCTCTGCTCTTTTCAAGGCAACAAATATATATTTTTCCACTCACATCAAAATTTAAGATGCTTGTTTTTAAGGCTGACATATGTTTTAAAATAGAAATAGGATGTCAGTTGATGATCATCCAATTTTTGGTAGTTTGGGATAAAAGCCTTGTGCCTCATAGGACTTTTCTGATTTTCCCCTTTTTGAATGCTCTTACAGTTCTTCAAATGAAGTATATAAAGATGTAATTTTTAACCAGTTTGGTTTTTTTTTTTCACTTCAGATGTGCTTGTCTTTATTCTCACTAATTAGCTTTCATTCCTGAAATTGATGCTGCTGAAGTAAGCAGCACCCAAGACAGTTTCAGTAAAACATTAAAAAAAAAACCACACTGATTTATCTCTCTGAATTTTAATTGAAATAAGATACTGATTCAGCTTTTCTGGATCTACTTTCTTTTTTTTCTAAAAGAGCAGCAAAAGATTTATTAAAATTACATTGCCTTGTATAAGTTACAAGCTATAGATACTTTCCAGATTTCCACAAATTACTTGTAGAACCATTTCCTTTTCTCTTTTGGATGCTTTAAACACCTTCAAGAACAATTACATTAAAAGAGAAAGTTTCTTCAGTGTCAAAGGGATTCTGTCAGAAACACTAGAACAAAGTGGGGCTGAGACAGTTTGGAGGAAATAATACTCCAACTTTGCCCTTCCATTTGTAATCGGCATAAATGTGTCAAAACAAAGGCACATCCAAGAATATTTCTATCCCTTCAAAGACCCAGACCACATTACAAGCAAATTCTTTCATCATTTTTGTTTTATATTTGGCCAGTCTTTTGAGTTAGGTAATGGAAACTTCATCTTTCCCTCTGCAAACTGTTTTGCAAGACCAATGACTATGAAGTCCACCTGCTCAAATCTGAAGAACAAAAGGATATTTAACATTTGTTGTTCTCAGAAAACATCCCTGAGTACTCTGGCAAGGCTCTTTCAAGACAAAGCTAAGCCTGTAGTTCAAGCATGACATTTATCATGACCTGTAGTACAATGTTGTCATCAAGGTAGCAGACTTGGACTGCTCAGGTTAAAAGGCTGTGTTACTCAATCTGGCAAGGTTAACACTTCCACTCGGCAAACCACACTGAAATTCCTGTCTTGACCTGACTCTTCAGATGTCTAAAACCCTTAGGCCATATTTGGCCAGTGGTTCCTTAGGAACCACCAGCTTTTGCAGGAACTACAGAGGGATCTCTTCACAAGCAGACATCAGGATTTCACGCTGCTGAGTCTGCACACAGCCTGCTGAGTGGTAATAAATCTTTTCCCACAACTACTCTGTAACAGAACTGCTTGGAATGAGTTGCTGTGGGCTACTGTGTCTGGAGCATGAGTGTGAATATTGTACCTATATGTGATACTCTCCTGAGCACATCCATCCTGCACTGTTTGTTTTCAGTCACCACTGGGCCAGTGCTTTTCTCCCCATTTTTCTGCTTTCTTCAGGCCTCTTTCTTATGGCCATTTATTTAAAGGGACAAATCACTAGTGACATAAGTACTTATTTTTCACTGCAGGATGTTTATTCAGCAGTCCTTCTAACCTGATCTGAGGCAGTCAACCTTTGGTTGTAACAGAGACTCTCCCCAAAGTTCATACTGAAGAACTGAGAATGCTCCAGGGTGGTTAAGTACCCTTCAAATGCATCCTGCCCAGCTGGCACACAAGGACCAGCAAAAGGAGCCTACTAGAATGTTCTCCTAAAATTGTCTGCTGTAGGTTTCCATGCTGTGGAATATCCTCTTCTGGGAATATCTGTTCCTGTAGGCAGAGTGTCCCTTCTGGATTCCTGAAAGGCCCTGGCACTAAGGAGGAGGAAGAATTCTTGAGTGGAAGATGAAATAAGAAGAGACAGGAAATGCTTGATTGAAGAGAGGGAGGATAAACCTGCCTGACAGAGTGTGCCAGTTATGTGTCCAAAGGAAATGCTGGAATCTCCCTTCTCAAGAGACTTCAAAAACTAAGCATTAGAAAATGTACTGCAGGGAACAATACTGCATTGGCAGGAAAATGGGATGGATGATCTAATTATTTTCCATCTTGTCTGTGAATAATCCAGATCTCTTTAGCTGCTCTTTTTCTTAATAATTTCCAAAATATTTTATGTTGGGAATTACTTATTTTGAAAGAAACTATATTAATAGTTATTTCTTTTAATCCATCAGGTCTGAGGTACAGCATATTCTGTAACTTTCAAAATCTTTAGCTAGTACTAAACTCAGGCAAATACATACAGACACAGCTTGTTTCTACAGTGTTCCTCTGCAGTTTAGGGGGCAGTTATACCCAACTGTTTGGTGCTGTGGTATGAGTAATTCTGTGCACGTAAATCTGTAAAGTTTGCATAATAATCTTTGAAGAGACTTTAAATTTCCTTTGTTCTCCTGCTACCAGATTTTTCCTGATACAATGACAGCAAGTGTCCCACTATCTATATGCCTGTTAGCATGACAAGCATACACCACCTATATGTCTCTAGCTTGGTAGTATTCATTCATTTAATAAGGGAACAGAAATAGAAAGAAAACTCTTGCTGAATTGGAAATTTTATGGGGTTTGTTGTGCTGTTTGCCTACAATGTTTAAGGTAATTTATTTGTGCAAAGAGCCTACATCTTACCTCTGCCTTATTTCTGTAGCCCAAATACAGTGTAGTTTGTATTGTTTCTATGTCACTTCTGATTTTAGTTCCTCATTAAGAAAATTCTATACCTAAGTATGCATACACTTACATAAATATTAAATGAAATATCAGGGAGGTATTTAATTCTCTCCCTGGTATGAAATGCATTACATTGCTTTAACTCCAGCCATTCACAGACTGAAACAGCTGAATCAGATCTCAGGACACATAGACAAATTAGATGAGCAATGTGGATATCTTAGAGTTAAACAGCAAGACCATAAGTTCTTTAAGACAGAATTCACATAGATCAATCCTTGAGTTTAGGGAGGTGAGCTAAGCAGACTTCAGCACTTCATACTCACAAACAGTAACTAGTTTATCATCCTAGCTCCTATATTAAGGAGTGGATCACCAGTCTGTTTTCACACAAAGGAATTGAGGCACACAAATACAAATTGTACTCAGACCTACACAAGCAGTGGGTGGCCTTGCTGCTGATCAGTGGAAGTATTCAGGGAAAGGAAAGTTGTGTGCCTCACAAGCATGGGTACAGATCTTGCATCCAGGTGCTGCACTTGAAAAGTCTTGTTTCAGAATGGATTCAATCAATGAGACATAGCTCATTCTAAAAGCAAAATAGCAGCATTAACTTTCATTAGAAGATGTGGTATCAAGAAGCTATATCCAAGTATCTACCTGTAAAGAAGAGAACAGATTTTCTTTTGGATCTGAGCCATTATGATGATTTATTTAGGACAGACTTCCAAGGCTGCAATTAATACTGAGAGCCAGTTGCTTTTGCTAAACTCATAAAATTGTTAATCCCTTTGTGAATCTATTATGGAGAGCTTGTATTAGTCATCACCATGAGAAATAAACTTTTTTGAAGTGTCCATGCTAGAATTCATGGTGCTGTTCAGTAATTTGAGGAAAATGGGCTTTCATTTAGCTCCTGCCGCAGTGAAATTTGTACAACACACTCAGAACAAGAGCATCCAGCAGTAACACAGTATGTTCCTAATCAGAACAGACTTACTGTGAGCCAGGGGTCAGTCAAAAAAAGAAATAGGAAGCTTGCAGCTCGGTTTGTGAGCTTCAATAAACCTGTCCATCAGTATCTGTTCAGGAGTTCTCTGTTACAGCCACACTTAAATGAAATATCAGTCAAATTTAGCCTGTAAACTTCTGTCCCATAACTGTACCATAACTGTTCATGATTCAATTATTTTGTATATATTATAACTCTTGAAATAATGTTGTTTTAAATAGATATAGCTGGGAAAAATAAAACAACAACTTGGGATTAGGACAAGAATGGCTAAACTACTGAATAGTTGATAAAAATATGAAATAAATGTTAATTCATCATTTACAGTCAGTAATAATAAAGTTGTGTCTGGAAGAGCTAAGGGGAAATATAATTGCTGAGTCAATTTCAGCTCTAACACTTTTCTACATCACTGAGCTTTTTCTAAGAGACCTGACTGATATTTGAATGGTCCTTTAAGTTTGGGAAGATTCTTCTTTTGTGTTGAAAATATTTTCAGTCTTTTAAAGCTTCCTCCTACTTTTATGCAGTAGAAGTTTAGCTATCCTGTAGCACTTCAGTAAGAACAACACACTTCTGTTTGGTCTCAACATAAATGAATTTGAAAACCTGTGCCTAGCAACCACAACAATAAAATGCTATTGGTTTGGGTTTTATTTTTTTTAAAGGTATTATTTTTTTTAGGAACACAGCTTTAAGTTTGAGCATCTGATGGGAGGGAGTGATTCCTTTTTTTTCCTAATAAAAAACTTATCTTTGAGGCTAGTCTCACTTTAGAAAGGGGAAGTTTTCCAGCTGTTTCAAGCTATGTGCTTGAATCTTCAAGCATTTTGACAATCTTACGTATTTTCTCCCTGCCCATGCAAAACCATGAATTTCCTATTGAGGATGTGATTGCAAGTTCACTGAGATAAGAGACTTTTCTTGAGTACAGATTCAAGACTTTTAAAAAGGTATTTACCCTAAAGAATGTGTGTAACCTTTCTTCAAATATGCTTATGATTGCCAAAAGAAGGGACTTTCAATGTATGCATGTGAAATATTCAATAGAAATGAACTGCTGCTCCAGTTCTGGAAAAAGACTGTACTGAGAAACTTTGCCAGATGACACCAGGTCGTGAAGTGCTTTGTGAGAAATGTCTTGGCCTGTTCTAGTCTCTGATGAAATTTGCTTTCCACTTCAGTAAGGCCAAAATTTCACAGTTGGATGATGCCCTAGAGATTATCAAGAACACTAAGAAAAATTTCCCATCACCTCTGATTAATTACCCAGAGTAACAAGTGTTCCCCTGGGCCACGTTTTGTCTCAGCTATAGATAAGTACTGCTGTGTGAATTTTAATGAAGTGCAAACTCCGCAGCAAGCAGGATAAATACACCACTGCACCATGTGGTCCTGTTGGCAACCTGGAAACATAAATCTAGAATAATAGTAACTGCTCTCTAATA
>WEIU01016783.1:15609-27110 GCA_013389925.1 Aegithalos caudatus | reverse complement strand
AAAAAAAAAAAAAAAAAAAAAAAAAAAAAAAAAGGAGCACTTCAGCTTTTATAGGCCATACCCACAAAAATACTCAGTGGGAAACAAACAGGTTGAAATGCTGGCAGAAAAAAATACAGTTATCTACACCAAACCTTACCTGTTTTGATAACAGTTATTTATCATTGGATGCCAGTTTTTCAGCTTGGATACTGCATTGTGGNGCAGAAAACTCTCCATTACTCGTCTCTTTAGGCATCATATGGTGAAATATTGCTCCATTTGTTCTTAAACAATCCTGGGGAACACAGGTCTTGGAGTGACTGGCTTATAGTCTCCTAAGAGTATCTAGTAGCTTTTATTAACAATACTATACTTCCATATTAAGGGTTATTTTTCCTTTTTACTTATGTAGGTCAGTGAAAAATTCTGACCAGCCCTGAATATGTTGAAATTATCTCTGTGGCAGAAAATGTATGTCTTACAGAAGACAGATGCAGGCAGGAAGATATTTAGTCAGAAGACTCATTTAGCAAGCACGTGCTTTAAGTGCCTTAGCAGCTCACATTGGCTTCAGTAGAATGTAGATAGATTAAACTGTTTAGCTGTACTTTTCAGTGTGACACTGTACTGATAGGAGGTTTTTATTTACAAGTTAAAAATCAGTGAAGCATGCTTTGAAGCATGCACTCTTAAACCACAGCTTTATCAGCCTTTAAACATTTTTTTTTAGTCACTGATGTTTTGCCCCAACAAATGCGAGCTCAATATTACTTTTCTGATAGTAATATGAACATCATTTTGTCAGTAAGTCCAAAGTGGTCTTGTCACATGAACACAATGGGCTGTTTTTACCCTTTGGTGTCAACAAAGGCAACAAGAAATTATTAAAGGCCTTGGGACTGCAAGCTGCTGAGTAGGATCTGATGAAGGGTTAAATTCATTGAAAAGACTGAGAAAAATTATTGTATGTGACATGAAAAAGACTGCAAATATGAAAATACCTCTGACATATATGAGTGAGGGTCTGCATATGTGTTGCTGTAGATCAGCCAGAGAGAAGGAACACCTGTGTGTCAGTGCTTGTGTGAGTGAAGTTTCTGTTTGCATGGGAGGCACAGAAGGAAGTGATGAGAGAGGAAACATTGCAAAATCTATCAAACTTGATGATATGGACAAGGACCGGTATTCACTTTCCAGAATATGACCTAGGGAGTCTCCAGTGAAGCTTGGCTTTTGTCTAGGTACTAAATAAACAGAAGGACAAAATTGGGGTATTCACTTCTTGAATAGGCTGTTCCATTGCAGGTATGTGTTTTCTCACCATTTAATGATTTTTTCCAAAATCAGTTCATGAGCCAGTACATACTGTTTTTTGGTGAGCATGAACAAGATTGCCTATAGGTTAAAAATCATCATGAAAAATCATAATGCCCAGAATAAAAATCAATGTCATTCCTGTGTTGCCTCCATTTGGAATTCACAAACATTCCCCGGTATTAAATAGGGTAAAACTTTAATCTTTCAGTTCCAGTGATCCTCCTTCAGCTTTTACTCAGGCAACACATTTCAAAATGGCATGTATTGTTCTTTGATAAGTATTCATTTTATCCTGAAACTTTGTACAAATAGAATTCTAATTAATCTCCATTGACATTAAAAAAACAGAACCTCAGTGACTCAGCAATTACAAATTACATTTTAATGGATGGATGTGCAAAATTTTAATTTTTGTTTAATTCCTCTGACAGATATCTGGGAGCTTATGAGAACGCAGACGGGCAAAACTGCTCTTGAAACGTTGCTTTATCCTTCAGCTGGAAGAATTTACCAAATTGCAAGGCTCGTAAGCAAGCACAGGACATTGATAAGTGAAGTCAGTAGAAAAATTAGGTTTATAGATCTAGTCCTGAAACTGTTCAGTATTGGAGCTGCTGTTAAGCAGAAATACTTGTGACAGTTCAGCACTCCTCAGGACTTACCTCTATGTAAACGTTGGAAAACCAGGTATGCCATTGCTCAGCAAAATCTGGAGAAAAGGTGTATTCAAAAGAAGTGCTTGTCTTGAGTCATGTGATATTCTTGGATTTGTGACTTTTATCCAGTCCTTGAAATACTGAGATTTCACCCCTCCTTTCTTCTGATCCCACTATGAAGCAAATTCCAAAATAATATTCCTCTTCCTGAGGCAGCAAACTAAAATTCCCGTGTTACAGGCAGAGTCCTGTAAAGGTCTCTTTGTTGTAAAAGTCTCAAGAGAAATTTACAAACGTGACATGCAAATCGGAATTAAGGAGCTGAAAACTCAGCTTCTGCCAGTAGAATAATCAAGATGCAGAAATACACGATTTTGCACCAAGAACAGGACATTATAATATCAATATTGACAACCTCAGTGGAAATACTAGCAATCTTGTATTTCAAGATGTAAATTACAGGTAAAAAACAAGCCTCCCTCATGTCAAGAGCATTGTTTGGCTTCTTTGACTAGGGCTAGGCTAGGTGTCATTAAAAATGTAGGAACACCAGACCTAGATTCCAAATTTCTCATTACAAAGTACATACTAGTGTGCATGCACGGCTGCTAGTGCACAGCAAATATTCTTAAGAAAAACACAACAAATATTTTTTAAAAAGAAGAAGAAAGATAACCTGATTTCTCAGTGATACTGTTGTTTTTCCTCACTGTTTCCTATGATAAGCAACTTGAGCTGTATTTCTCATGGCATACAGAAACAGCCCTCACATGCCCCCAACATCCATGTACAGAGCACAATGCTTGGGCATCAGACAGCTTGTCAGGTTGTATTCATAAATTCTGACTTGAAACGACATCTTAGTCAAATAGCATAAAATTTCAGATCTCTGTATTAGTAAAATGAAGTCTTTAGAGACTTACTGGCAAGAAAGGGATTATTTGAAACATCAGCAACACAGTCAGTGGTGTTCTGACTCAGTGTTTATAAAGGCAAAAGTTAACAAATACATTGTAATTTCTTTTTTTTCCCCTCTGGCTATTGGCACATAATGTTCAAGGGAAATTTGAAATATGAAATATGCAGAGGAGGGCAGCAGGAGAGAAGAACCAGACAGCAAATAGGACTGAAAATCATTAGTGTAGCATACAAAGAAACCTTTACTAGTTTAACTATCAAATTCCTGATTAAAGACCCCTATTGGAATCCTGTGGCTGTTTGAGACACACAGTATGCCAGCACAGCACTTAAATAACTGCATATCAGCACAGTTTGCTTAGCTGTTTAACTATTTTCTTTTCACATCATCAGGGCTGCTTGAGTCAAACTTGTTTCAGATTTTTAGCAGTGCATTCTCTATTGGGGTGGTTGAGATGATGAAAAANCTTGCTTTGTTCTTGCATTTTGGGGTTTGTTTTGTTGTTTTGTTTTTTTTTTTCCTTTAGTTGGTGAGGTCTTACAATGAGTTATTTTTTAGAATTCTCCATTACTCTTTCATTACTCTCCATTACTATATTTCTAATAGGTCTGTCTGTGGTAAGTGTGCTGATGATTTGTTCATCTAAAAATCACTTGGATCCATACTTTGTAATACCTTGTAAAACACCTCCTTTTAATTTACAGGCTTTGCCTGAGCATGATTATTCAGTAAAGGGAAAACTACGGCAAAGAAGGTCTCTAGGCTGTTGCATTATCAGCCCTACCAGTTGTTCGGTCTGCTGACTTGTGAGAAGCAGTAAAATTGCAAAGTCACATTATGTATCTGTCAGAAGCAGATGTCAGATGACATTTCCTTAGATATAACCAATTTCATTTGAAAAAGAGAGAATAGGTCACTGAAGCTTGTAACCAATCCTCTTAACTTGAGATAAGATCTGTAAGCAGCATTGTGGTCAGTTCAGCAGAACTTAGCTGTAAGAGAAGCTGAGACAAGGTTTTTTCCTTGATTAATACTTTCAGAAAAAAAATCTTGAGTGGGTGGAGGGATTATGTTAGCTATGTTTATGCTCAGAGTTTTCCAAATCTCTACTGAGATTGCAAGCTGTTCTGAATTTCACAAGGAAAACAATAGTGCTGCTGTGTAATGAAGATCAACTGGAAGTTGACTTAACTTTTGTTAACAGACATTTAGATGTGAGTATGAATAAATATATTTAAGCATCTGTGTTTCTTTATTGCAAAAGAAACTCCAAACCCTTTATTATTTAAAAATAAAAATATGCAGAGCAGTGTCAAAATACTACAGTTAAAGCAGAAGGAATGTAGTTAGTCCAGGATTGGTTGTTCTAAAAATAGCACTTGTAGGAGACATCCTACTCTAGTACAAAGATGATTGCTATTAAAACTAGGAATATTGAACACAGGATGTGTTATCGAAGGCAATGGACCCCTCATTGTTGTGTAGCTGTATCTAACAGAGGGTTTTAGCTACCCTGGCCAGCCTCGCTGGTGACCTCAGCAATGCCTCCTCTGCCAATGGGCCTACAAACCTCTCTTTAAGTTCATGCCCAGGCACCCAAAGCACTGCCTAAGTTGAGCTGTAGATAGGTCTGTGCCCAGCCCTGTCCCCTGTCATCCTGACTTGCTGTTTTTGCTGACAGGGCCATGGGTGCATGCTATAGATTGTCCTGTGTCCAGGCGTGGCTGGCTGTGCCCAGCTGCATCTCCTGGGTGAGTCTTGAACTTGACTCAATCACCTTGACTGAGAAGGGGTCGTTTAGAGAGATGTCATTAATCCTTGTTCTCCTTAACCTTGGTGTCCAAGCCCTGCTGGGGAGGATGTGGTGCTGAGATTGCCCCTCATGGGGCAGCCCTGCTCTTACAGCTCACTGACATTTTGCAAGGATAGTAAAACTACCTACATGAGGATTGTAATGAAACTTTGGATATGTGATTTTTATTTCTTTGATGTCCTTCAGTCTGCTTTTATTAAGGTACATACTTACCTTCTCCATCAGTAAAATATATTTGGAAAACATTTTTAGATTCTCCGATAGGAGATACTGTGTTCATGCTTCACTTAAAAAATACAAAGTCAGCTAATTAAATCCCATTCTAAAAGAATTCTGACTTCTTGTGAAATAGATCAGATTACAAATAGCAGGATTCAGTACAAAAAAGTTTCTCAAGTCTTCTGAGGAGAACTCACACCAAGGATAGAAAATGAGGCCAAAATAGACCACCTTCTAAAAGCAGCCATCTGAGTTTTCAATGTAGTTGCTCTCTCTTTTTCAGAAACATAGTCAGCTATTTTCCTGTTACTTTGACCTGCAACCATTTCTCAAAGTTTAAATAAATATAGTAGTGTGATGGTGGGATATATGGCCTGCTCTTTGGGCAGACATTATGAAAGCAGGTAATAGAGCATCCCTGATTTCAAGGATACTTGCTGTGGTATAGTCTGCTGTACCTCAGTGTGCATCTGTAAATACATGAAAATGCAGCTTTCAGCTCTGAGATCTACAGGTATCAGGTTTTGGAAGAAAACAAGCACAACCTTATCATGTTCTCCTAGCTTACCAAAAGCCAGAGGAAGAACCTCTCTTTTCCTGAAGAAAAGTTGATTTTTATCCTATTAAAACACTACAAAAAACAACAGTTCAACTTAAATCTAATGAAGTGGGAAAATTCTATTAATTACACTGAAAATACAAGCCAGACTCCCTAGCTCATTTACATTTTGCTTCTCTTACAGCTTTTTCGATGCTATGGCTTTTTGGATAGATGCTATGGCCTTTTGGATAGAAAATTAACAATTTCAAAAATTTCAGGGGTGTTCAAAGGCAATAGGAGGTTTAAAACAGGTTATGTCACTTCTGTCCCTGCAGACTGGCTCATACAATTGGTTTCATCTGCTTTTGTAGCTTGTCCTCACACGGTGTATCTTAATGGCACAAAGCCCAGTTGTGCAAAAGACCATGTGCCTGCGAGCAGCATGCACACACCCATCAGCTGGCTGGTGTCTGCAGAAGCAGAGCCATGGGCAGGGCAGTAACTCTTATCTGTGCTCCGAACTACAGCTCCCACTGTCAGATGGCAAGGAAGTGAAATGCTGGTGTGGAGGAAGCCTGAGCAGCTAGCTACACACAGCTACCTACGGCTGAAGAACAGTTTAGCTTACCCTTATTTCTTAGTTTACCTTTTCCTTATTTCTTCTGTGAAGTTTCTGGTTTCTAAGCCATCATTAGGCCCCTTTACTAGAACATTTACTTCATGACTGTGCAAGATGAAAACTGTTTTCATGTCAAGTAAGTTTTCAACATATGTCAAAACAGTGTACATGTTCTTGTTCTCCTGGGTAGACTGCAGGTTTGAACAAGTGTCTATCTAAGGTCAAAACTTTTTTATTAAAACAGACTTTTTCTTTGGTTAAAAGCCTAGGCAATAAGAGCTTCTGAAAGAGTAAACTTAGTAGTGGCTAGTTACACCTTCTTACTCTTATTTATTAAAGGAGGTTATAAAAGAAAATAATTATAGACAAGTCTTACTGGTGGGAAACAGTGTCATGGGTTAAGATAGTTTTAGTCTTCTAGTTGAAGAAAAAATTGGAATATGACCCTGCCAGGACCTTAAAATCTTTGGAGCAGATGAACACCTATCAGAGGCCAGTTCTGGCATTTAGCATTTAGTTTTAACCAAGTGGGCGACTCTTGGGGGAAGCTGTTTAAGCTGTGAATGGGCTGAATCCGCCCTCTTTCCCTTCGGGCGCTCCCCCAGACCAGCAGGTGCTCCGTGCGGAGGCTGCCCCACGGCCAGGCCGGGCCGGGGTCCCCGGGAGCCGCACTCCCCGCGGGGGGAACGGCCCGGCCATGCCTGGGCCCCATCACGGCGAGCAGCGGGGCAGGGGAGGAGGGGCCCCGGCAGCTGCCGCTGTCTCCGGCCGGGGCTGTGGGGTTGTTCCACCCCCTCCTTCGGGCCTCCGGCAGCCGCTGCCCCGTGAGAGAGCGGCCCACGCCATGAGGAGGCGGCTCTGAGCAGCCCACGCCATGAGACCGGGGGGTGGAGAAGAAAGCATCCACCGACCCCCAGCAGCATGGCTTGGAAATCTTGGCAGCTCCTGCATGAGGGACCTCGTGATCAGCACAGGCCCGGGCACTTTTAACTCTTCCTTGCCAGCAGATGAACTTCCAAAGCACTGACCCTTCCCCGGAGTGAAGACGGGGCAAAGTGATTGACCCATAAAGAGACACAGCATGAAATTGGGTCAGTGAAGAGACAGTGGAGAGACTGTTTGGGGCAAAGGAGGAGTGGTCTAAAGTGTCTGGACATTTCTGTAATTATGGAGAATGGACTGTTCTTTCCTGTAACATATAGATGCTCTTGGGGAGGGATGCAAAGTTTTAGTAATAAGTGATATGAAGTTTTCTCTCTCCTAAGGAAAAAGGGTATTTTGCAGTTTTGAGATGAAGAGTTTGGAAGCAGGAAAAAGGAGAACCTTTGTGTTATACCAGAGGAGGCATCCTTAAACAGTACACTCAATAAGCAGTTTCTGACCTATGTGCGGTATTGGGCAAACAGCCGTAGGTAGGATCTTTTCACAGTTTTTGCAGAGTTTCTTTTCAGGCTGCTGCAGAAGTGTGGTCTCCATAAGACACAGAAAGACTCCTTTCCTAAAGGAACTGATGAAAGATTATTTTTAAATGGTAATCCTGACCAAAATTGTCTTTTTATGTTGTCTGTAGGAAAATGAGTATTTCTGGGGGGGAAGGAAGGTTGTTTTGAAGGTTTTCATTTGGTTTTGTTTCTTTTCCTCTTTTCTTATTCTTTATTCTTAATGTGTGTGAATAAACTGTCTTTTGTAATTTTAAAGTAAGCCTGTTTTGCTTTTTGAGTTCTCCTAGTCATATATAAAATAGTAAACACTAAACCATCACAAACAGTGTCTCAAAAGTTTCAACTCCAGGAAGACTGGTGTCCTCACAGGTATATACCTCAGGTTGTGCTAAAAACAGTTTCTGTGATCTTTAAAACAGAAACAATGAGTTGGAGAAGGTCTCTTTATTGCAGTGTCCAGGACACCAATGTTGCAAGACTCTGGTTATAAAATCCTTGTCATAAATTTACTGAGCTCTAGCTGTATATGTTTTGCTCTACCTCTTTCACTAAAAAGCTTCTTCTGATCCCCTTTCTCTAAAACTCTCCAGAATCTAATCACTACAGTGCATTTAGCATACAGCTACTTTATACCTTTGTCTCCCTGCCACTGTTGTCTTCTGAACAATTCCTTTCCATCCTGGTGGACTATTTCTCCAATAACCTATGTCAGATAATTCACTTAAACAACAATCCTATCTTCACTTGCACAGGCAGCCAAAATCCAAGGATTACTCAAGTACTATACAAAGGGCAATAACAAGAAGAAAAACCATGCAGGCTTGGAAACAGGAAGTTTAATTATCTGTTATGATTGTACTTGAAATAACGTATCAAGGATCATGTTATAAGTGTAGCCCAGAACTGTAGCTATGTCATACATTCAGTTGGGCTTCTGTTGCTGACAAGGTACCTGTCATGGGCAGAATGGAATCTTTGTTCATCAAGGAGAGCCTTCCTTTTAGTGCAGAAAGGATATACATGCTTTCTAAACTCCTTCTCAGAGAGAAGTCATGGTGTGCTGGATCCAATCCTAGGCCCAGACTTGGTGAACAGCTTATTACTTTATATTATACTTAATTCTTTACATTTATATTATATTTTATTCGTATTCCTTTATGACTAAAGGATTACACAGGTGCAGTTGAGCCTTTATATGACTTTGTCCTGAACAATTAAGGCAAATCAAATATATTTATATAAATTATTTCTTCAAATTGATGGTAATGGTGTTGATGGTGATGGTAATGATAACGATAATGTTTGGACTAAAAGATTTTAATCAGAATTAGTTGCTAAACAATATAGATAACTGTAAGTACTAGTATAGTGCACTATCTACTGAGGCTATATTGAATCAGTTATATTAAAGTTAGCAAAATAATAATTAGTAGATATTGATATTCCGCATCTATACCAATAGCCATGGATACATCTCTTCCTTAGGCATGAGACTAACCCTCAGGGCTGTGACTGTTCAAGGGAGGAATATCCAAATACACTTTGAGAAGGAATATGTTAGAAGATCTTGCCATTACAAAGTGGGCCCAGGCTTTTATAGGGTAAAGTAATTATCAGTCAAGTGTCCCTAGGCCAGCTATGTCAAGTCAGCAGCTTTAGATAAATTACTAATAATATCACTGATTCCTTTATTGGGAACCATGTATCACCATAGCCAGTTTGCCAGGAAACATTGTTTTTCCTCAGCATGTTTTAAGATCAGAATTGATGAGTCAGGCTAGTTTCACCATTCTGCAATACCAAAAGCTGTGTATGTCCTTTTTTTCATCCGTCCCTGATGGCTTTTTCAAATAGGGTATTTTTCAAGCTGGCTTACCCCCACTCTAGGCAGAGAATTCTGCTACAGTACCTGAGGCATATCAATTAACAAATGAAGCTCAAAATATGCAGGTCAAGAAAAGATGCATGACATATCAAGACCCAGCACACAGCAGATTTATAGATGATGACCTTTGATTGGAGAAAATTCTCGGCCTTTTCTGGATGGTACTGGAATCCTGTCTGCCTAAGTGATTTTAGTAATCACTTCCTACCATTCTTCACAGCTTTCCATATTTGAGTCAACAAACTTTTAGCTTCTGCCTATGAGCAATTCTTCTGTCAGGCCAAATTCACAACTAAATCTCAATGTTTTAGACAATGACCAGTCACCTGGAAGCGCTAGGAATGTTACATTATCCCAATGCACAATTTGGCTTGCAGAGTAATGGTGTCTGCAGTATTAGAGACTGGATAAGTCAGCAGTGACTGATTGAGCAGGGTTGGCTTGTGCCTGAACTTCCACAGTATGTCTTGTTCAAGTCTGCCACAGCTGAAGCAAGTAAATTCTTCCCAGCCTTGGACTGCTTCCACCCTTGTCTATGCAGTCTGGGGTACAATTGTACAACTCAGCCATGTGGAAGTCCTGGGTATACCCAACCCAAGCAACTTCCTCCCAATGGAGGTTCTAGCCGGACAGGGGATCTAAGCTTCTGTCCTCTTGCAGCAATTGTCATAAGCATTTTTAGTTTTTTAAAACTGAACAGCTTTGTAGAAATGAAGTTTGAGACTTTTTATAAAGGACCAAACAGTCCTTTATGCACTCTAACATAGTGGCAATTAAAACAATGGACTGGGTAGTATTTTCTGAAGTTTAACTGTTAAACCTACGTTAAGAGAAGAATGTATGGGACAGTAGAAATCGTTCTGAGTCACAACATACACTAATCTTCATTCATCGCTGTGAAATTTCATTTCATTCAAATATACTTCACAGATTCACCAGATTCTTAATCTCTTCGGTTTGGTAAACTAGATTCTGTGCCTGGTTTTCAGCATTTAACTAGTCCAGAAGGAGGCTCTAACCTCTGACATCTTCCCCAGTATCTCCGTAAGGTCTGCTCTCTGTAGCTTGCATTTTACTTCACAACTCTTTAGGAGTGAAAAGTACATGCATGGCAAATATGGAGAAAATAAAAGGCTTTGCATGGATGTCTAAATATGTTGCTTCTGCTCAATAAATTTTCAGCTGTCTCACTCTCTCAGTTTTCTTACCAGTCTGAGGCAGATCTGTGCACCAGGACTGCAATATTTTGGGGATGTACAGAAATATCACTCAACAGTTGCAGCTTCTTACATGAACTGGGAAGTTCTTTGAGCTCACAGTGCTTCATCCAACTTCATTATTTTCACATTCTGTGTCCCTCTTGAAAAAAAATAATTGTTGACCTTCTTCTATTCCCTATTCTCACCAACAGCTTCTCCTTTCTCAGTGACTTTCTCAAGTTTATACATCTATTCACTGATAGAATAGAATGCACTCATCTATTCACTGATACCTAGCGTCTGTTTTGCCAAGTTTGCATAGTTAAGACTGACAATTATCTATTTTACTTCTATAAGGAGTATGTTCATTGTATCACCTGAAAAAAAATTATTTTGTACACAAATACTGTTGTCCAGTAGCACAGAAATCATCTTGTTAACAATGCTGTGATTAGAACCCCAAATTTCTGGCTAGATAGATTCCCCACCTCACTAGTAAAAGCCCCGCCTTCACCAGCTGAGACTCAGGTAATGGTCTTACCATACTGCTTGAAAAACACATGTGTAAGGAATGATCCTAAACCCACTGCAAATTTCTACTGCATCATTCCTTATTCTAACACACACTTTGCATGAAAGACGTTTCACTTCTCACTTGGAAAAGCCCAGTAAGGAAATGTGCTTGTGAGTAAACAAACATTAGCTTCTGAAAAAACACAGCAAAAAATAAAACCAAAAGGGAACTCAGTAGTTCTTTAAAGCCAGCTTTTAACAATATTTGCACAGTGCACTTACCTGTTTCAGTTACTTTTTACCACATGGCTGCATATTGAGTTTGAGTGAAATATTACCAAGCACTGGTTATAAAAAAAAATATTACAGAGCATGCTTGACAATATGGTGAGGAAA
>WEIU01016783.1:2429-12468 GCA_013389925.1 Aegithalos caudatus | reverse complement strand
CAAGATGTTTGAATCCAAGCACCATTCCTGAGACTGAAACAGTTAATAAAGACATTCTTAAACAAAAATCCCTTGAGCAACAGTAAATCCAAAAGTAAAGTGTATCAAAGGCACTCAGATGACCTCTCCACAGTGGTAAACTACATTTTGTGACAGCATAGTTCTTAGTAACTTCAAGAAGATGTGGTATCTGAGGAGGCATAGCTTTCTATTGCTGCTGTGCAAATACGTCCCCATGTGCTCATCGTTTATACCAAAGCTAAAGTGCTGTAATTTTCTTTTGAAGTCCCCAAAAACAGATTGAAAAAGTGCAAAATATGGTGTGTAAGATGAAGAATTTTCACAGACCCACACTCCCACTGTCTCTTGAAGCTGCAACAGTTGACAAGTATAAAGCCTCCGTCTGAGAGTTAAAATCATCACCTTAAAGAAAGAAAATGCAATAGCATTAGTTTAAAAATCTGCAGTGATTTAAGAAAATAAAAAGCTTGATTTTAACAACTGAGTGGTAAAGAGTGAAAGCTCAGTCTTCTGGATCATGCTGAAGTTACAGTGGTTCTTTAAAGCTGTCATAATTTACAAGAATATCTGCTGCAATCTTTTCTGAGGAAAGAATTATCTCTTTTATCTGTACTCCAAATTCTGAATTTTTTATTACAACAAAGTTATCATTCACTTTCAACCATATGAATGAAATAACAAAACTGAAATCCATTTAGAGAGCATCCATGGTAACGCCTGTCAGTAAATCTGTGCAGGAGATTAAAAGTGTGCAGAATTGGGACTTCAGTGATGAGTTTAAATGACCTGCATATTCACTTCTGATACAGCTTGAGCTCTAAGTTAAAACTGGTAACATTAACCATTGTTGTTCCTGTAACCAGGACCATATGGGTCATTTCCAAGGCACTGTGATAAAGTATCTGTGGCTTTTATGCTTCAACTACCTACTCATCATGGAAAAAAGGTTCTTTCCAGGGTTTCTTAAAAATATCCAATGCTGAGAAATAGAAATGTTTGTCATCTGACTTTCTGCATGTTGCAAGTAAGACAAAGTTTTTTTGTCCTTAAAATGAAGAAGTAAAACCACAAAGAATGGCTTCCTTTAATTTCTTCATTTCACTAAGAGCACAGAAGAGGCTGAAATGTGTTAAAATTCTGCAAAAGTAATACAAAAAGCCGGGGGAAGCTAAGCTATGCTTGGACAATATGTGCTGGAGTTATGTCTAGAAACTCACCAATGCTGTCCCCCAGAAAGCTGCTTGTGTTCTTTAGTGCGTGGCATGATGCCATCGAAGTTTCATACTGCCACATGAAAAATAAGAATGAGACTTTGACTGCAGCAAGGTTTCTGAAGGTGAAAATGTCTTTCTGAAAGTGTTATTTTAACTGTTGGCAGTGGATCAAACAGTTACAGTTAAGATGCAAACATGACAACCTGAAGGTGATTTGGAAATCAGTGAATTCATCCCCTCTTCATCCAATCTGTAGCTTTCACCCACAACATTTGTTTTTTAAGATGGTGAGTTCTTTATGTATTTTTGTAGCAGTGAGAAACATGGGTGGATTCTCAAAAAAACTCCTGTGCTTGGATTATCTCTGTGTTCACTTGGTTAGCTGCATCACAGTATTACTTCATTTGTGCTCCTTGACATCCTCAGGGCTGACTTCAATACGCTGTGTGAGGGTCTGCTTTGACACCAAGGAATTATGGCTGAACCAAGCACCTCTGTACCTAATGCTGGCTACAGCCTCTCTCCTCACAATGCATTAACCTGTCAAACTTTTAGCTATAGGTAACAAAATTGGTTTATCTAAGTAGGTGCATTAAGTGTTTTCCTGTCATATTGTTTTATAGTTTTCTATGGTGTATCTGTTTTTTGGGGTTTTTTTCAGTTCAATTTTAGTATAGAACAAATAGATGCATCCTGACAGTTTTCAGGTATTATCTTCCCTCTGAAATGTAAAAATTCCTGGATGTCTAGGCAAGTCTGATTCTCATAAGACAAGAAGTAGCCCAGGAGATGATGTAATATTCTGGATAAATGCAGTATAGTTTTATTTGTTGTTAAAACCTGTAGTGTGATCCAATAGTAAAACAGACTATTGCCACAAAAATCTTGATGTTTTCTAAAACAACCAGTTTTCTGTGAGTATCCTTCTCAGCCAAGACTACTAGAACTCCAGTTAGTATATAGAGTTGTGTGCTGAGCTGTGTATGAAAGCTATTGGTACCTCAGTGAAAAGGGACCAATATTTATAATTTTTTACATTTCCCAAGAGAAAGTCAAAACCTCAGAAACTGCATTTAAAAAAAAAAATGGATAAAAGAAATTAAACTCAAAACTATGCTCTATTTTAATGTAACATAATTTAGGTTGCAATCTGGATATTTTTTAATATTTTAAATGTAAGAAAGAAAAATCTGTACATGTAAATTTACAAAACTGCCTATGACTTACTGTTCTCATCCTTTGCATTAGGGTTCAGTTTTCTTCTCCTGTCTGTTAAAATCAATATATACAAATTTAGTTTAAACATTTCTAGATTTGAAAGAAACAGTACAATTCAACAAACCTTTAGATTAAACTGAGCTGTAAGCATAATTAAGTTTATTATTAAATCACATAAAATAAATAAACTTCTCTACATTTCTTTTCTTTTATAAAACTTGAATCAAATTCTGAAGTCAAAGTGTGAAGACTCTCCTTTCAGGACTATAAATACATTTGTCTAGTTTACTGGAGTCTGTTCATGTGCAAGAAAGTACTAGAATAATAGTTTGTTTGCTTTATGACTTTTGCACTACTGCACAGGCAAACAAGGAAAGAAATACTGATAGTCCTGTATCACACCATTTTAGTTATAAAGCCATAACAGAGTTGAAAAATAAAAATTCTGTGTAATATACTGTAGCCACAATATCTTTGCAGCTATGAAGAAAACACTGTTCAAACCTTACCCTCCTTATACACAGAAAAGTTTGTTTGTGCTCTTTACAGAATACTAACTGGTCAGTTTAAAAAATGTAGCTTTCCATACACCTTGTCTCACATCAGTAACAAAGTGAGGAAAATAAACCTCAGCTCACATTATCCAAGATCTCATTTTATACCCTCTTGTCATCTAGAAGTAAAATGTGACCAAAGTCATGCAAGTGTGCCTAGAGTTATTAAAATTTCCTAAAGGTTGTTCACAAGAAAAAAAACAGTGAAAGTTTCACTATATGAAGTAAAATGTACCTTTTTGGGGTTGCTCATTCTTGAATGATTTTCTCTTCTGAAAAATTTTTAGTAAAAAGAGAAGGACAGCTACAGTCACACATGTAGGGATGATCAAAGAGATCAGGAATTTTTGTCCACTATACTGTGTTCTCATTAAAGCTGTCAAAAACATGAAATGAAAGTAAATTTATAACTTACAAAACAGGCATTGTTTATCAAATTATCAGTTCTGTTCTCCAAAATCTTGTTCTGACTGAACAAAGGATGGTTAAAATTTATCAATATAGTGATTTACACTCATTTTATAACTCATTTGTTCTGAAATATTACTGTAAAAAAACTTAGAAAAAAAACAGTCAAAAATCTAATTTATATAGCATTTGAGTCTGGCATCATCCTATTGGCATCTGCCTTGAAGTATTTATATATATTGATGAGATGCCCTCTCAGTCTTCTCTTCTCCAGACTAAACAGTGTCTCCTCATAAGACAGATACTCCAGACTCCTCATCATCCTTATGGCCATCACTGAAGCCTCTGCAGGACCTCCTTGTGTCCTGAGAAGCCCAGAACAGGGCACAGCCCTCCAGATGTGGCCTCACTACCGCTGGGTAAAGGGACAGGACCATCTGCCTTGACCTGCTGGCAATGCTCTTTCTAATGCACCCCAAGATACCATTAGCTTTCTTGGCTGGCTCATGGAGAGCTTTTTGTCTGCCAGTACTCTTAGGTCCTTCTCTGCAGAACCATTTCACAGAGGTCAGACCCCACCCTGTGAGGCAATTCCTCTCCAGGTGCAAGACCTTACACTTGGTTAAACCTCATTAGGTTTCTCTCTGCCCAACCCTCCAGCTAATGAAGGGCCATGGAATGGCAGCAGAGCCTTCAGGTGGATCAGCCACTCCCTCCGGTTTAGTGTCACCAGCCAACCTGTGGAGAGTGCCTTTGATTCCTTTGTCTGGGTTGTTGATAAATTGAATAAGCCCAGATCCAGTATTGATCCTTGGGGAATGCCAGTGACAGCAGGCTTCCATCTGGATTCTATTCCTCTGATCACAACTTCTGGGCTCTGTCATTTAACCTGTTCTTGATCCTCTTCATGTATTTCACATTTCCTGAGCCTACCCATGAGGATATTATGGGCAGCAATGTCAAAAGCCTTGCTGAATTCAAGGTAGACAACTAGATAGAATAATTAAGTAGGAGACTATCAGGGAAGATACCCATGTAACTGAAAAATTTCCCTTTGTATTGGTGGGAAAATAATAAAAGCTACCCTAAAATTAAAATATATAGAAAAAAATACAGATGGGGTTGTTGGAGTGGAAGCTAGCTGAGACTTCAAAGACATAAATAATACTGACTTGTTGCATTTTGCAAGAACCAATATTACACCAATTTCTAGAACTGAGCTCTAGTGATGGACCATAGCACATGATGTATGTATGAACACCGTCAGGTGCAAGTTCAAGGTCATACAAACCTAAAGTGGAAATGTGAGCTGAAGTTTTTCCATTCAGTTCTTTATTCCAGAAGACACAGGTGTAGTTCTCACTCATATTTGGTTTGAATATCAGGATGCTGGTGACATTGTAGAGGCCATCTGCAGCCAGCATATAGGTGGTATTTGCAGGTTCACTGAGATTGAAGTTCTCATTTTGCCAGAAAACGTCTGCCAGAGGAAAGCCTTCTGACTGGCACATAAAACCAAACTTGTCTTCACCTGGTATTCTCACTACTTGAGTGTTTATTCTCTTGTAAGATGCTGCATAAGAAGTTGTTGAGTGAAATTGTTGTATGCAACAATAGTAATTTTCCTACTTCACTTTCCCTGCTTCCCTTTAATGCTATATATTGTCTCTGGTTATATCTGTGAGACACGCATTTAAAATGATGAAGGGTGTTTTGTAGAACAATGCAAAATTGATTATTCATCCTTACCAAGCCTACTGCAAAAGAACATGCTCCAGTACTTTATACAGGGCAGCGGTTGACACTAAATTTATAATTTATTGGCACAGAGGATACAAATGGAATCTTATGAGCCTCTTATTTTCACTTTTAGAATATGCCACTTCCTGAAAGGCTGTTTTTCATGTTTGTTTTACCATAGCTTATAAACAGTGTAATATTTTCATCATATCAGAACAAAATTGACTTTTCAGAGGAAGTAACATGGGTCTAAAGAATGTCTGTGTCCATTTTTGCTTTTGATAAAGATTGTTATTTAAATATCTAGGTGGGAAACAAATGCTGTCTTGCATCACACAGACATGCAATTAGTAGGAAACACCAGAAGTCTTTCAAAGATCTGGTCTGTCATGCTGTCCAGTAATATATACCTCTATTAATAATACCCATTTCGCTTCAATGAACACAAAAAATCACATGTTCTTGCTTTGGGAACTGCAGTCATTTGGGGAATCCCCTGCCACTTGGGTGCATAAGTATATTGAAGCATCTCTGAGAAACTTTTGGGAATGACCAGAGAGTGGCCCAACAAGTCAGGGGATCAAAGGAGAGGAGGGAAGTGGTGACACTGGAGAAGAGGCTGTAAAAAGAAGAAGAAAGGAAGAAGGATGGAGAGAGCAGATTCTGTCCCTCCCCAGAAACAGGTGCTCCTGGAGGAGCTCAGCTGTTGAACTAAAGGCTAGCCACCACTAAGACAACTGCTTTGGTTCAGGTGGGGGCTGAGAGCAAAGTCTTGGTTAGACAGCTAGCAACAAATTCTTTCAGACTACCCAATCTCTACAAGCTTGTAGGAATTTAGTGGAGACATCTAATGAGTATACAATTACATTTAATTTAACCACTCACCTTTTACTTCCAAAGCAATGTACTTGTAGTCCACACCCTGGTAGTCAATGAGACAAAGGTATGATCCTGCATCTGTGATCTTCACGTTGGTGATATGAAGGATGGCTCGTCCCACCTTCAATTCACTCTGCAGAAGTGATGCTCTCCCCATGTAATCAGGATGCTGGGATGGATGGAATGCCTTCCCACTGCGGAATGTGTACACCTCTTTTGATTTCAACCAGGCCTGCCTTTTTTGCTCCCAAACAACAGTCAGGAGTCCTAAGTCTACTGAGCCATTCACAGGGAATCTGCATTCCATGGTCACATTGCTTCCAAACTCTGCAATGTAGAGCTGTTGAGGAACTTCAACTGTAAATAAAGCTATGTGAGGAAAAGAGAACAGTTTCATTTGTTTCATCATATTATGTTATGATTAAATTTAGGCAAAACTGTGTATACAGATAGTATATTGTATACAGATAGTCAGAGGTATATGGTTACTGATTTGACTAAAAGTTTTAAGCATTTTTTATTAATATTCACATTAATTTTTTACCATCTAGTAACTATAGCAAATCATCTACATTCTGTATTGATTACAGAATCTGAAAGATGAGGGCAAAGTAACCAAGTTTTATGTTTTGGGTTTGTTGTTTTTGTTGTTGTTGTTTGTGGGTTTGTTGGTTTGGGGTTTTTTTTGTGTGTGTGTGTTTTGTTTCTTTTTTTCTCCCCATATTTTATGAGTAATTTAAGGCTAAACCAGTGGTTACACAAGGACCATTTTTATCAAACTATGATATGGACTCTTACATGTCCTAGGGTTGTAGTAAAAACAACAATTAATTGTGGAAATTGTAAGTCTAATTTCATTATCCTTTACAAAAAGAAATACCAGCATGGTTCCTGTGAAACAGAGTTGCACTGGATAACCACGTATAGCTCAGAATTGCTATGTAGCAATTACAGTCTCCACAAACCTGCAACCATGTCAGTATCATTTGATCTCATTCATTTTCTCAGATACGTGCAACAGTATTACAGAAAATATATCAAAATAATTTTAACCATTGTCTTGGTTTAGACATAGGTGTCCGCTAGGGAAAGCTGGTGCTTCCCTTTGAATAGCGAATGTAAACCCCCTCCCTCCAAACCCCCTCGAAATTTTAATAATTTGGCAATTAGGGGCTTTCAGGCAGAGATATGGGACTAGGAATAACAGTTCTTTACTAGTATGTATAACAAAGCAAAACAAACAACAACAACTACAGCATTAACAACAAAACAGAACCAGGAACCTCGAGGGCTTGGCTTCACAAAACCCGGGACAGTTTGATCTTGGTACTCCTGCAGGACTGTCAGAGCACCAAGTGGAACAGTGGAAAATCCCAGGCTGGTGGCTGGAACGGCAGGGATATCCCGGCAGGGCAGGGCAGTGCGGGGCCACAGCGCAGCAAAAAGCCTCAAAGCAGTGCCGAAGAAGCGGCGGTGGCGGGACAGGGCCGGCCCAGCTCCAGCAGGGCAGGAGGAGGAGTTCAGAATTCCTCAGCACAGGAGCGGATGATGGTAGATTTCCCAGGACCGGACTTGGTGGTGACAGTGAACTCCTCCCGCAGCAAGCAGCAGCCTGGCCGTCCTCTCTGCGATGCCGAGAGAGAAGCTGCCTCTCGCCCCGTCCTTTATCTGCCCCAAAAACTCCCGTGATCTTCCCCTTCCCGACTTTTGGCCACCCTTTCTTTTGGACAAGCACCCATAAGCACATAGTAGTTAGTCTCCTAGCAACTTATGGGAGAAAAATTCTATAAGTAAAAAAGAGACAAATCTAACTCCCAACAACCATTCACCCAATCTGAAATTAATATTGTTATGAATCTTGCAATTTTAAAGTGTACTTGGCATGGCAGATTATTATATATAATACATTATTCAATATACCTTGTTACTACTTCCCATATTGGTAGACAATTCAGGAGCACTTGGAACTGTTGGTAGTGACATTCCAAAGAGAAGTCCATGGAACTGTTCATGCATTCTTTTTACTGTATGTGTCTCTGAAATACTAACGGAGAAACCTTAGCCTTGCTAGGTTCCCCTTAGCAATGTTTGTTTATTCAGTCTAACACAACAAGGGAAAAAATTTTGTGAATAAGTGCGAAGCTCCTTCTGTGTTTTAGCCAAGCTGCTCCTGTCACAGGCATGGACAAGGGAACACAAGTGATTTTACTTCACTCAGTCTTACACTGAGATTGTTATGCTTCCCAGTGGGCATTGGTTGCTTTGGTCATCCTCCTTTTTACAGCCATGTCACTGATGCTGGACACCTCAGCTGCCAGTACACAATATATTAAAAAAGCCTGACTCTGGAAAGTGGTGCCTGTCCTGTGCTCAGTCAGTGCCAGTGCCCTCCATAAGATGGAAAGCAGAGGCTCTAGACATTACTGACCATTCATGTATGTATTGCTGGAGGTGCTGAAGACCACATACTAAAAGCTGCATTAGTTCTGCTAGTGGAACTGGAAGGCAATTTCTCTCTTACTTGAAACCCTGGAGAGCTGTGTTTCCAGGAACAGTATTGTGAGGATCTGGAACATTTTCTCAGGTAGATCTGAAATAAAAGTAGGATTGCATTAGAACTTGCAACAACTAGCTTCTGCTGAGGCAGATCAGAGCCATGCTAGCCTTTAAAATCCATCACAGCCCATAAACAGCAAAAACAGAAACAAACACTAGGCTACTGGCAGAAACAAGGAAAATCCTTATTAGAACAACTCATGCACACACAAAGAATATGAACAAATGGCACTGAAACTGTGGCAATAAAGAGAAATAAAACATTTCCACAACTTCACTCATGACATTTTCAGGATCTGTAGCTTGCAGGAAGTTTTAAATGGTCTGACAGGGAAATGCTTTTATATTTTTTACTGCCCTCAAATAATAATCAATTACTTTTGACTCCTCCCATGCTGGAGAGATTGATGAAAAAACACAAGCAGATTTTTTGACTGTCTCTACTAACACCTGATCTGTTTACAAGATTCTCAGCCCTGCTTTAGTTTAACTCTGCTTTGCATGGGGTATTTAGCAGTTTTATATTGCCTTAAACCTAAAGACCAGGAAATACCTGGAACACATTGTGAGGCAGTTGCAATCTCAGGATGGGTAAATTAAAGTTTGCTTCAAAAAGGATTAGAACGAATACTTACTGCTGCTATTCTTTCACTTTACATATGGCAATGTCTGATGTGTACAAAATGCCTTGTATTACTGACAGTAAACTGAGAGCCCTGGCATAATGCAGAAGGGGAAATTACAGTTTTAGAGTGAGTGTTCTAGGAGCAAACAAACTATCTCATATTTTTCATACTATTGTATACAGATCAACATAACTAAAAATAGAAAAAAACCCTAACAACAAAGAAAGAACAGGGGCAAAAACTAAACTAATGAGAGAAAAACAAAACAAAACTAATGAGAGAAGACTGAAGAATTACTTTGAATAGAGCTTGCTAACATGCAATATAATCTGAAAAAAAAAATTGAATAAGATCCAGAAATAAACTACAAGGAAGTAAAGGAGAGAAGGAGCAATTTTAGACTTCCTGAGAGTTAGACTTACTGGAGGAGGGGTTTAATTTTCCTTCCCTATTCTTTTGTGGGCTCAGCTTGAAACATTCTGGTTCTAATTTTCTCAGGTGCTGCATTTCTCTCATTGCTTCTACCCTTGAGCTTTCAGTTTCTTGGAAAGTGAGGCACAAACTTTAGCAAATTAGCAGCCAAAATTATGGGACTTTTTCTGGAAATTTAGACCTTAATCATGTGATGTTACAAATAAAGGTTTATATGCAAACTACTGCAAGCAGACTTATTACATGTAAATGAAAGCTAGTTAATTAGAGGACTGAGTCCATCACTACTTAATGTGTGATGAGTCATAATTACTATGGCTGTGTGAGAAAGGAGCCAATAAACATTATCAGTATCTCTATTTTCTAAAGAACTAAAGGCTGTTACTATTTG
>WEIU01016781.1:9962-32582 GCA_013389925.1 Aegithalos caudatus | reverse complement strand
AAAAAAAAAAGAAAAAAAAATAGGAAATACCCTCAATCAGAAGTGTTGAAATGAAAATCTGTTGTCTTGGTGTGAGAGTGCTTAAGCATATCACAGAAGTCTCAGAACAAATATCTCTAAACAACTAAAAGAAAATAGGGAGGCAACGAAAAGATCAATATAATTAAATGTTAAGGTTCAGTATTTAAGTTATTTGAGCCTAAAATGTATCATTGGGAAAGCCCAAATCCAATCAGCTTGAGAACAATAGAAAGAAGTAAAATTAGAAAGGCCAAGGAGCAAATTTGAGGAACAAAGAATCCATATATGAGACAATTAATTACCCACTAATAAACAAACATCTGCTTTACATGTGTGAGGAAGCCATGATAAAACTGTCCAGCCTATTATTTAGCCATAGATCTAAACCAAAATGTTCTACAGAGAAATTATATTTCTGTACTCTAACACACAGCAAATTAAGACATTTCCTCAGGTCAACTTTTTTTAGTTACAGAGATAATATGTGGGTGTGTATAAGGTGTCAGTGGTGATATTCTTAAAGAGCAGAAAGCACCTAACTAAATGTTCAACTGTTCTTACAGAATCTAAAAAATGATGTAAATGAATTTTTTAAAATATGCAGCCATTAATATCAGTTACTATGTCTGAGGATTAAAACATACAAAATCTGTTTCTCCTTTAAAAAGACTAAAAGAGTGATCAACAAAATGTGATGTGGTGAGATATTTTTCATAGCAGTAGTTTAAAATGGGTTAAATAGCAATTAAAAATACAAGTTTATGGCATCTAGAAAAATGTAAAAGAAGTACTGTCCAGAAACTCAATGAATTCAGTAGAAACCATTCCACTGATTTGATTCATCCCATAGTGGCAAAGTAGTACAACTTGCATAGACTAAAAGGACATTCTTTCTGTTTTTTAGTATTGTTTCAAAGCTTAAGCAGAACAGATGAAATCCCTTTTGTTGGTCTGTATGTAAGCAGTTTCATGTCAATTTAATTGTGAGGTCACATCAGCAAGACATGTAGAAAAGAGAATTGCTGAGAAAGGGAATACAAAATAAGCCAGTAGGTAAAGGCAAGAGAGGGTAAGAGTCTGCAAATGATGTTCGTGGGCTAATGGGAGGATAGGACCCAAGAAGAGAGAGGAGTAGGAAAAGGTTGGTGGAGGGCACAGGGCTATTTAAAAGTCTTCAGGCAAACAGAATTAGTGAGTAGGAACTAAGTCTGAAGTTCTCACTGAAAGAGTTGATACCTATGGCTTCTATGTAGCTGGGAATATTATGGTTACAGTTGTACCTGCATCATTTTGGAAACACAAACAAACAAACATCCACATTCACTGGGCTTACACAAAAGGGTGAGTTTTAGGCCAGACATAAGGTTCTTAGGATCTGTATTCTTATGCCTCTTCTCAGGCACATTATTGAATGATTATTTAGTACAATATACAGAAACATTTTTTTGCTTTTTTATTACAGTGAAAACAGGGCACACTGAGATAAAACCCAGTGTATTTCAAACAGACTAAGGAGTTTTCTTAATGAGTTTTGTTGTTTTTTTTTTTTAAAGCAATTTCTTTAAGAGCAATTGAAATACTGAAAACTGGTTTCCTACAGGTGTGTCGTCTAATTTTCCCTCTGCCACTGCTACCAGATTCCTCCTGTGTCTGATGGTTGCCCTGCAGCTATGAGTGGCTGGCTGAGAGGGACATGCTGCTGGGCCAGGCAGCAGCTGCCTGGAAAGGTACAACAGCTACCTTTACTTCTCTCAGGGTATTGATTTATGTTGCGTACATACCCAGTCACTGAAATGAAATTTAAACTAAAACCACCTTACACCACTTGCAAATTTGACTGAAATTGTCTAGTAGCTCACAGAGTAGCTGGGCAGGATAAATGGAGAGACAGAGACACTCAGATAATGGTCAAAGGGGCTGGTGTTTTTACTTGCATAGCCTCCCTTAAAACAACTAAAACATTTTAAAATACAACACCTTAGCCATTTGATTATAACATGATGCCAGTGCTGGAGTTAGGATGTGGCATAGTAATATGATCACATGACTTCGCATGTTAACATAATGCACACACTGCCACTATATAGACACTAGATCTTGTAAAAAAGAAAAGGAAATATCTGCATCTTCAAATAAAGGATATTCACTGAAGTATTTTTAAACAGTTCTGAAGCAAATATTGTATGGAATTTTTCTTAAACCTGACAATTTTTGTTTGCACAGTAAATTACATCAAACCATATACAAATCAACAATATGCTTTGCTTCACTGAATAATGAAGTACTTTACTGATGAAAATCTGTTTTGTGAATCATTTGTGACAAGTTTGTTAGCGATTAGAGTACATAGACTTGTCATTAATATACTGATTTAAATATTTTTTAGAAATTTATAAACATAATTATTTTTTATTAAATACTTGGTTTAGTAGATGGAATTAATTTGATTGCAATTACTGTTAATGTTTAATGTCTCCTATGTCTTTTAAAAATTATGTGGCAAGGCAGGACAGGTTTTCACTGTCTTGTTCCCCTTTGGCTTAGGCTACTCTGGAAATATTGTTCCTTCCTTGGGAATGGTCAAATAAAGAAAATTATGGAAATGCAGGATAAAAAAGAAGGGGGAGGAAGGGGGAAAGAAAAAAAAAATCAAGATTGAGCAGAAACTTCAATAAATGCTGAGAAAATCAGGGAACAGGACTACTATATAAGTCTCAAAGGGGAAGGAAAGCAAATACTCTCTTGGGCTTGGGGAGTAGACTGCATAATTTGCAAACCTGCAGAGCTGCTGTGCTGGGGCCATGCATGGACAAGACTACCTGGTGTGTTGCATCAGCATGAGCCAGTAGATGTTCATCTACACCTTTTCAATTCTGTCCAACTTTGGATTTTTTAGTTTTATCAAGCTTTGTTTTGGGTAGAATCTTACCTTTGAAATTTAAAACTTTCTTGTGCTGATAAGTGCTAGCTTTAATGAAAATTTAGAAGCAGATCAAGCTCAAAGATCTGGATAAGTGATTTATATTTTGCAGATAGAAGTATTGATAGGGGATCAAGTTGGAGAAGCCAAAATCACAGAATCACAGAATGATTTGGGCTGAAAAGGATCTTAAAATTATCTAGTTCCAACACCCCTGCCATGGGCACAGATACCTTCTCTAGATCAGGTTGCTTAAAATCCCATCCAGCCTGGCCTTAACTGCTTCCAGTAATGGGGATCAGCAAGTTTTCTTGGCCACTTGTACTAATGCCCCATAACCCTCACAGTAAAGATTTTTTTTTCCTAATACCTAATTTGAACCTACTGTCTTGTTTTAAGGCCATTCCCTCTTGTTCTGTTACTATAGGCCTTTGTAGTTAAAGTAACATTTCTAGACATATCTGATGATATGAAGGACCAGGAAAATCAAAGAAAATGGAGACCCTAATAAAAGTTTTGATAAATATATTTCATGAAAGCTGTTTAAGGGACAAATCTTGTGCTGGAAGAACTCTTAGAAAAATGTCCTACCTAGTAGTCTTTAAGTCTCTTTATTCTCAGAGAGATTTGGTATGGAACAAATATTTTCCTTCTCTTCATTAAAACAAATGATATATTAAACAAAATTACTGTCTCAACAGCATCTAAGAAAGCTACTGGATATTTCTCATGCTTCTTATATAAGAAGGTCCCTAAGAAGATCATTATATTAATATTACTAATACTAATTAATACATTGGAATTCACTGAAATCTCGATATACTTTGTTGCTGAATCTCTTCACCCTTCTAGTATTTCAGTATTACAATTGCTTTGGAGCTAATGTTTACCGACTGTAGCCAAGGAAGTGTGGTAAAGTTCAGTGCATCACTTTCTCCTCACAAAGCACTACTTAGAGGTTAAAAATGGTAACATCAATCAGACATGTCAGCAATTTTCATGTGAAGGAAGACCACTGCCTTCAGAGCTGATGCTGCCACCTTCCAGTATTGGTAGAAAGCAGAACATTGAGGAAGACTCCAGAATAATTCACATGTAAAGTACTAGGTAATCCTTATCCACAGAAATTCACCTCTGCCAATATTCTTACAATTACTCCCCAGGCGCGATGTAACTTTGAAACTTTTGAATTCCAAGTGCAGGTAGAAATCAAGCTGTAGTTCCCTGAGCAGAATAAGCCTGAACTGTAAGTGCCAAGTAATCTGTGTGTATAAATTGTTAAAAGATAAAGTTCATACTGGAAATAAAACCAGTAACAACAACAACAACAAAGGAATTAAGCCAGATTGCTGGTAATTAGTTATTTCCGTAATTTTTTTTCATTTTAGTTTTCCTAAACTAGCATTTTGCACCCCCTGACAAAATTTCAAACACTCTTAAGGTTGTATGAAATTTCTTATACATTGTACACTAAAGATTCTACAAGCTAAATTTACCTGTTATGCAACCCTTTTGTTTCCAAAGTATTCCATTATTTAGTTATGCAGTTAGTAGCTCTACTTTAAACATGACTGATTGCAACTCTGTAAACAATTCTATTGCTAAATCTCTCAGAGAGATGGAATCCCATTTACTCTCTCCTAGCTGCAATTTCAGAAGATTAGAAGGAAAAAAACCACAAAATCTAAAGTAAAACAAACCAACCTAGAACAGGTAATGAAACTGCTTTTGCTTTCCATCCCAAAAGTTCAAGGACACAACTAGGAATAAATTGTGATAATAAAAAATCTGTTGAGTCAAGTGTTACATTTGTATGCCTTTTAAAAGAGAGCATCATCTTTAGACTTTTTGTAGCTGAAAACCTTTCTTGCCAGCTCACACAATCCATTTGAAATCAACCATCCAGTTTTGTTCCTTCTAACCCTTTTCATTTGTATACTCCTGTGTGAGCGCCAACATAAACAAGACTTGTAAACAGCAGACTATAGATAAGCTTTCAAAATGTTGTGTGGCATTTTGCCCACATATCTGTCAAGTAAAAGGTTAGAATCTTCACTTTTTAAAGAAAAACATACCAATTAGCAGCAAAGCAAGGCTGTCTAGAGCATGAGGTTTTCAAAGTTTGACATGTCTGTGGGTGCAACAGAAGCCATTTATTTGTACGAGGCTCCCTTTCATCTCCTGATGGCAAGAGAGAATCCAGGGAGGGGCCTGCCTGTGAGGAATTTGCTCTCAGGAATCACAGACGGTTCTTGCCCAATGTGTCCAGTATATCTACAACTGGGTAACGAGGTAAGAGATTATGGTTTTGCCTTGTTTGACTACCAAATTGAGGTCTTTATACTGGTTTCAGTGGCATAATCACCAAATAGGATTGTCAAATACTCTTATCCCTGGTGTGCAGGAAAATAAGGGAGACTTGAGGGCTTGCTTTCTGGCATGGGCTAGTGTGACTTCAGGTCACAGGAAAAGCTGGAGAGTGATGACAGCAGCCTGTGAGGGGCCACTGGTCCCTGTCCTGATGGGGTATTGGCAGCTGGTGCTCAAGGCCATGCAGGACTTTGGCTTCATCCCCTCAACACATTGGCCATCTGAGATAAGCTGAACTGACAGTTGGCTGCCAGCACAGAGCAGTGGGGGTCTGTACCCCCTTAGAGCCAGGGGTAAGCAAGAGAGGAAATAATGTTTCTAAAAGTCATAATTCCCTTCTCTGTTTGCTCCTGGGATGGTGCTGCTATACATCCCCCTTTCTGCAGGCAAACTGTTGTCTTACAGTCTTGTCATAAGTGATTAGTCAGAAGCCAGTGCTATAAAAAAGCCAGAACAGAATGTAATAACCAAGGTGCAAAATTAACATTTAAAAAATCTTATACCTGCTGCAAAAACAAAAACAGATCCTAAAATTAAAATATGAAGTACTGTATCCTTGAGACCACTAAAAATGCTTAGTGAATTTTTCTGTCTTTATGAAAGACATATTAAACAGGCATGATTTTTTAAAATTGTGAAGTGTCCATGTCCTGAAATTAGGTCCTTTAAGGCATCTTAATGATGAGTACATAAAATAATTTTTTTACTCTTTAAGAAAGTGCATATGTTTGATAAGCTATGCAAAAAATAAAGACAAACAAAGAAATCTATGCAAATATAAATCATAGCTAGTATTTCTGTCATTAATTTTGATGTGTTAGGTACCAAAACAGGTTTAGTTTTATATAAGAAAGTGTATTCATGGCTGCTGCCCTGAGGAATTTAGTGTCAGTAAATTAACATAAATGAATTGCTACAATTTTCTGCTTTTTTATAATTTCTAAATTTGTTAGCAGACAACAGTTCTGCATACATCTAGAGATAACATATGAATTGCAAATAAATCACTACAAAATATATGTTGCAGATAGTTTTATTTAATGTGCAGAGGCATTAAATATTTAAAGGGATAACTTCTGCCATTTGCCTATTCCACTAAGTGTCTCCACTGTGATGCAAAAAGGAGGGCCTATGATATTGGGAAGGCTAATATTTTAAGGTAAGATTTGTTTTACACTACAGGTATTTAATTTAGAGCTGATGAGTCAGTTTTGTAACTAAAATAACATAGTTATTTTAATGCATTTATTTATATGTAGTGACAATATAATCAGGTTTTTTATCCTTTTTTTACTCTGTGTTTCTTAATAGCTAGTTCCTGTTTAACATGCAGTAACTTGTATCAAACCTAAATGAAATGCTTCTTGGAGGATTGTTCTTTAGAGCTTTACCAAAGAAGTAAAATTTGCTTTTTAATTTAAAACTTATTTGAAATGAAAAACTAAGGGTATGTAAGCATCTCCAAGGCACAAGAACACACCATTTGTTTACAGTGAATGATGATCCAGGATTCCTTATATCCTCGTTTGTGTAATGCTGTTAACTCCCCCTCACTGCCTGGAAAACTGCCAAGGTACTGCAGTGCAGCCCCTCTGTAATGCTTGCTACCACCTGATGTCAGAGGGCACAAAGCCTGTCTCAGGCAGCACCAGTCAAGTTCAACATCTCACCCTTATTTGAAGGTACTTCAGGGTACCAGAAAGACTCAGGTATCAAAAAGACTGAGTCCTTTGTGACAACTGGTTGACAGTTTGGGGGTTTTACCTCATTAGAACAGTCTGACATGAATATAATTTATTTGGAGAGGGACTGACATCTTTGGTGGACAGACTCGATAAATGGAATGAAATCCCACAAGAAACCATGACTGTTTTACACCTCAGCAGGTTTCTGCATCAGTTGCAAGGGTTTTCTCTTTACTTAGCTTGCTTTAATGAAAATATATCCAAAATTTATATGTAGGTAGTTTTAATTTTTAAAGATGAAGCAGGTCACACACTTCTCTTTCAAGCAAGGGTGCCAGAACATAATTGAAGTAGATTGATTTGTAGTGCTATGTGCACTAGTATTAGGTGTTCTCATCCTACAGTGATGAACGTCTATCAGAAAACCTGTGTGTTGGATAAGACCACATACAACCACAAGAAAAAAATAATTGCTAATATGAGGTGTCAAGCTGTATTAAATATAATAAGTCACAAAAAATGTCTGAATTCAAATATTATTGAGCTCTTATTACAATACATAATTGTGTAGAAAACTGCTGAAGAAATGCATTTTCAGTTGCTTTGTTGTTTTCTTCTCTAATGCATTCCTGATAATTTTCTGGTTTTTAAAGGCTGTAGTCATGTTAGTATAACATTCACTTTTTCAGCAAACATAAAATGTCCCTATGGTATTATGACTGAAGTTCTGATCCTGCTCTCTTGAAGACCAAGTAGCTTCTTGTTGCATTTTCCTCCTAAAGGCTCATCAAAGCAGATTTCAGCCTTCACCTACACGATCATTCGGATATTGCTTGGCTCATGTGACACAAAAATCACAGAAATCCCCATGAAATTGGATTTCTAAAAAAAAAAAAAAAAAAAATTAATTAACTTTTAATCACAACTTCTTTCAGAGTTTTTTTTGTTTGTTTTTTTTTTGGGGTTTTTTTTGGGTTTTTTTTTTGATTTTTTTTTTTTAATGGATGAGTGAGGGGAAATCTAAAGTTTTGTTTGTGACTTCTCTAAAGCAGTTCATGTAGCAAACTCTTCGGTTTACAGACTTTATGGGAAAGCATCACAAACGGGCTGCTGTTTATTGTCTTGTAGTAAACAGCAACTCTCTCAAACAACTGGCTACAGTACCCTGGGAATTGGACCCAAACTCTGAAAAGCCACTTTTCATAGAGTAAATGCATGAAATAAAAAATGTTTAAAATTCACAAGAGGATTTTGAAAGACCTCAAAGAGATCAAATTACTGTCTATGTTGTCTAGGTCAAAGAATTTTAATTAAGATACAGTGCAAAATTACACCTGGCAGACCTAAACAATACATCACTAAATACCCACATTCAGAAAATGTAGGGCCTCTACTAGAAAACTAAAGTAAATTTGAATATTAATACTTAATCTCTTTATTCTGTTTGGAGGCATTATTCTTTTTCAGTGTATTCATTTAGTGTTGAAGCCATGGATGCTCTCTGGTAGATTCTAATATGTTATCCTTCCAGTCAGTGGACCAAAAAAGAAAAAATATAGTAATTAGTATTCACACCTTATCACATAAAGGGAACAAAGATGGTTGATATAGAGTTAGCAAATACCTATATGTTGGGGGACTTAGAGTCGTGTATAAATGGCATGAATTTAAAACTATTAAATCACTTCATAGTTGGCTATAGTATAACCAAGGCCTAGCCCTTACACTTCTGAACAGAACAAATTCTAGTTGGGTTTAGCAGGTCCTTTCTGGAATTAAGCATATTTGTGCAATTAATTAGGAAGAAAGAGATGATAAAAGCATGACCTTTTTTCCTTCTGTGGAGTAAATATCAGGTGTCAATATTAACAGTAATGCAGCTAACATTTCTAATGTATCAAGAAAACTATTTGGAATATTGACCTATGGAATAAACAAGTATTGAGATTTTGTCATCCCTTCTAAATGTCACAGCACTGAAAAGCACACAGGGAGAAAATTGGAATGTTAAATGGAAAGCTGCTGTGTTCCACAGCAACAAGGAAACTGAGACCCATGGGCTAAACAACAGTGCATGACTCTTATATCCTAAACAAAACTCCTTCCTTCCTTCCTTCCTTCCTTCCTTCCTTCCTTCCTTCCTTCCTTCCTGCCTGCCTGCCTGCCTGCCTGCCTTCTTGCCTCCCTGAAGAATTCTGGTTCAGAGATATACTGAAAAAAAAAGATAGTCTGTTTCAGTGGAATTTGAATTTTTAATTTCTTTTTTCAAGTAGAGTACTTGCAATCAAAATATTTAGATTTGGTCATTATCAACACTAGCTCTCTAGCACCACAAAGTGGGAGTAGAGTCTCTGGTACATTTTTACTAAAACCAGTGCAATTACACCTGATATTAGCAGGTGTGGTTGAATTTAACAACATGTTTTCATTATAGGTGTCAATATTTCTAGAATTGTTGGTGTATTTAAAAGAAAGAATAATAATAACAATAAAACCTTCTACCAACACTGATAGAGCAGATAGATGAAGAGCTGGCATGTGCCTCCAGATGTGTGAAGCATGTCTCACAAATATGAAAGCATGTCTGAGTTTAAGTAGCTAGTTACCAGTCTTGAATGTTGAGCTCTCAATCAGATTAATTCCTATATCACTTTGTAATGACACATTTTTATCTCTCTTGGTGTTCAAATTACTATGATAAATTGAAGGGGGCATTGTTGCCCATGGTAGCATCAGGTACAGACTTTTTTTTTTTTCATTTGTCTACATATTATAGTTTAAGAAGCATACTTCTAAATAATTATTCAAGTTAATTACATATCAAGACACAAGTCTTGTTTGTCCAGGGATTTTTTTTTTAGTTAGTTATTTCTTTTGTTAGCTCATTTCATAGCTAAACTAAAAGAAATGTATCACATAAACTGCATTTGCTGCAGAAAGAGTTACTGATTTGCTGCTGCAAGTTTTTCTTTCCATTACCCACTGCTTCTATCAATAAAACTGATAGCAGTTGCCCTTAGATGCTTCTGGTATTATAATACAATCAGCAGTAAAGATTTACAAACATTAATTTAACTGACAATAGATTATAGAATCTTGTTGCTTAATAGCTGAATTATGGGGAAGATTTGCGTGACAAACAAGCTGAAATGCCCTTTGCCTGAGGAAGCTCCTAGGAATAAAAGGTTCTGTTCTNTTTTTTTTTTTTTTTAGGAGAGAAATCAAATTGCAGCCATAAACTTTTGCCCAACATTTTAAATCGCTATATGCCTTGCCTATGATTTCTTTCCATGATCCACTTTATTATTTCTCTTTTTCCTGCTTTACAGATTTAGGTGTACCTGTCTTTTTCCAGTAGGAGCTGTTTTGTTGAATGTCAGCATACTTATTTCAAAATTAACTGTGTGTAAAGACTCTTGTGAGAAAGTCACAGAACTCATGTAAGTTTTTCAGGGGTTATGTCTTAATAAGAATTAAAAGTATACTTTACTCTATCATAAAGTCCTGGCTGTGGTTTAAATATGCATCAGCTGGTTGTGGTCAGCTTTTGAAGGAAAGGCAATGTAGTAAAGGAATCAAATTTTTCAATTATATCTGAGTCACACATAGTAACCACTATTCTTTTCCTTTGCTGCACTATAAATCCAGAGAAGAAGAGAATTGGAGACATTTCTGTTGTTTTCTTCATATGAATATACTTAAATGCTACTTTGTATATTATAGTGTGATGCAAGATGATGGAGTAAATTTCATCATTATTTTGTCAACTTCATTGTTATACCTGCAACTTCACAAACACTTTGTATTTTCAAAAACAAGCTTTTTGCTCCAAAGCACTCATAAAGAAATTTACACAGAATGTGCAAAGAAACATGCAAGAGGAATGCTAAGTTGGTTGGCAGGTTAGAGCAGAGACGATATTTTAAGCACTCTAAACAGTTTTGGGAATAGAAGAAGGAAGTCATGCATGAGACATGTAAGTGATACCATAAGCAGGACTATATCAGAGTCAGGAAAGAGCAAGCACTCAGTTCACTGGTAGACTAAGGCAGACTCTTGCAAAGCCTCAAAACTGCAGAGAAGAAATTTGACCTTGTAGAGTAATGAGACAGGAAACCACCCGAGGGACTGAGAGAGGACTCGACATGATCAGAGTCGTGAACAAGAAAGATAACCTTGGCTGCAGTGTTTGGAGTGGACTGGAGGAGGGAGATTAGAGGGAAGAAGGTTACAGTGGCTAAGAGGTCACAGCAGGTAAGAAATAATGAAGGCATGAAGAAGGCAGGAAGAGATACTGTAGATAAGACAGATGATTTGGCCAAGGAGCCCAAATTCAGGTATTTGAAAGTCAATTATGTAAAAAAAGATGTAGTCAAGACTCTCTCTGTGTTTACTATTCTATTGCCATGCTGCTGCCAACTTACTGTAGAAAAAGACACAAAGCTTTCTAGATCATCTATATTGTTATCTGTCTCTATACATTCACATGTATTGGTAGACAGCTATTTTTCTATTTTGACTGTAGAGAAGGAATATGGAAGTCAGGTGACACAAGTTTATTTAGTTGTCTCTACTACTGATTAGGCCTGTCATCTTGGATAGGTGTTTTCTGTTTGCTGTGTTACAGTTTCTCTGACTGTACAGCAGTGAAAGCAGTTATTTCATTTCTTTGTAAATTCATAGATGAAAAAAGATAGATACTGTTCAGAAGACTTAGAATTCTCAACTCATTTAGAAGATACCATCAGGCCACTCCACATGGACACCTTCACAACCACCACTTGGGTAGCAGTGGTCCTTTTGTAGTGGCATCATCCCAGTGCCTGATACTGGGGTGGGTCCAGGTGTGTTTGGGGTTGCAAGAAAGTTGAAAATCACTGTGCCCACTTGGGCAGGTAGCTTAGGTAGTTTTGACTGGAGGTCTCACAGCTCACTGGTGTCTGAAGCCATCAGAACCAAAATATATTTACAGACACACTTCACCTACCACATGGCTCTGTGGATTACATGTGGCTTTGAAACATGAGCTGTCAAAAGACAGTGATGGTATTCTTCCCTGAGAATTCTTCATTCAACATGCCAAAGGGCTTTTTAATATATTGGTAAAATAAGACATAAAGCAGACAAAATACTTGTTGGGAATTTCACTCCAATATATTTGGAGTGTCACAGTTCTAGTTCAGAAAAACTGCAGACAAAAAATGATCATGCCATAGAAGACAGAAAGAAAAAAATATAGCTAGCAGATTAACCATAAGCCTAGAAAGAAAGAGCACCTCAGCAGTAAACACAGACATAATAGTGACTATAATTTTTGCTAAATCGCAGTTAGACTCTGCACTGATGAGTAAAAGCAAAAAAAAGGGTAGAAGCTGGTGAAGAATATTCTTTCCTCTGAGGCACTTCTGCCTTAACAGTGTTCTTTGTACTGCTGGTACTGAAGCTAAGACCCCAAGAGAATAAGAAAAAGGGGCAAGGTCCTTCACTATAGTGCTGAATGTGGCTAAAGCTGCCAGCTTTTCACCCGCTGAAATTCCAAATGCTGGAATTCCTGTGAAGATATTATCTGTGGCTTACTCCTCCTGGTTTTCTCCCTGCAAGCTATGAGTATAGAAACATGTTTGCAGCGTCTGCTGTTCAGATAAGTCAATATTTAGAAAAAAAAGATTAATAGCAATAAAACATTAACTGCACATTAAAAAAATGGTCCAGTAAATATCTTTTGAATTTATTATAGGAAATCATGTTGTTAGCAGAAAATTCTTAGAGGGATAAAGATCTCTCAGGAAGAGATCTTTCTAATGTGGTAAAGGAATATAATACAGAAAAAAAAATCTGTTGAACATATAAGATAAACTTTCTGACTTCCTAAATTAAATTGTTGCCATTTGCTACTGAGACAATTAGCAGGTGTCAGTTAGAAGACACAATAGATTACATACCTAATTACTTTCTCTTTTTAGACAACAGTTTGTAGTCACAAGAATGTGTGAGGAGTTTTAATCAAAGATTAGAACTTTTTAATTAAATACGACCGTATGTGACTAGTCATTTGACATTAATTACTGTTTTAGTTGGATTCCTTTTGATTTGTAAAAGGCCCTGAGCACTGCAAAAATTATGTCACATCATAGAAACTGCTGATTATTAAAACAAAAAGTTTCTTCATCAGCCCATCACTCTCCTGAAAAAGAAATGTTATTTCAAAAGTGAAACGGCTGGCTTAGAGAAGACCAATGAGTTTTGAAAGCAAAATAGCAGATGGTACTTCAGCTGACTTCCCTTAGAAGGGACAGTCTGAAGGCACTTAATTGTAATGATTGATAAGGTCTTCTGCCAATGCTCAGCAAAACTTTCAAGGGGCTAAACAGCTGGCATGAGGTTCATGTGGAGTTTTAACTAGCTGACTACCCTTTGGGGTGTCTTAAAGCTAACTGGCATCACTGATATTAATAGAGGATATCAATCAAAATGAAACACTCTTGCAGAAACTGATCTGAGACTTCAAGTAATATTTTAATTTGTTGGCCTACAGAGAGGAGGATAAATGTTAACAGTGTCCTTGTGAGATAACTTTAAATTCAAGTCCAATGGTGGCATCAGTATTTGCGAGTCCTTTTGTGATTTTGGCTTTTTCATAGACTCCACTTATTCAGAGTAGAGTGGGAACAATGACAATGAAAATCCTTATCTGAACAGCCCCCAGAAAGAAAAGGGGAAAAAAAGTGACTAAGATACAAAAGGAGCAGGAATAATTCTTAGCTCATGTAAAGATTAGGGGTGAACTTCACATACTTACATACTCAGAGTCACTATGCCTTTTGTGGTGAACTTTCAGAGAGATTTGTCTATCTGAAGGTGAATTAAGAAAGCCCCTAACCTGTAGTGGCACAGTGCAGTTTCTGAACATGGGGCTTGACTGTATCTGTAGCTCTTTTCTTAGCCTACCGAAATGGTGCTCAGTGACAAGCTACAAGGTCTATCTGCCACAGAGCTTGTTCCTGGAGATAACAGCTTGCCTGAAACTCAGAATGGGCATTTAATATCTCATGGAGAAAGTTTGGAAATGTTTGAACCAGTGATAGTCTTGATTTCCAGAAATGCCAAATACAAATCTGGACTCATGTGTCCCTGTTTTTCCACAGTCTAATCATACTCATAAGTTTTAAATTGGCAAAGCAATTAAAATCCTGTTTTGGATCCCAAATTTAAAAAGCACTGAGACTTTTGTGGGCAGAAGTATTGATATGATAGAAAGAAATAATATTTCTTATGACAAGGTAATTTCCACAAATTGATACCAGATTTACATGCAAGTCTGACCCTTCTTGCCATCAGCACAGGAGGTTAATCTGCATTTTGAGTAATAGATAAATGGGGTAAATTTACTCAGTGGAAAATTGAAATCTAGTTTATAACCTAGTCTGAAACTCAACAGATTAGAGTTCATTTCTATATCAGTCTTCCTATATGACTGTAAAAGAAATGTCTTTCAATTTCTTTATAACTCAGTTTTCTAACTATAGAAAGATGGCAGTACCTTTCTGCTTCACTTAGTAGATGGTAGGACTCTGAAAAGTTATCTGTTACCTGGCATTGGTGCAGTGCCTGCAACAGATACTCCTAAATACTGTTGTTATTTCTAGCATAAATTGTATTTATGCCTATTTTTCTAGTTTAGCCTCCAGCCTGCTATAGTCTGAAAATCACTATGGAAACTGTTGTAATAAATGTGGTATTTAGCAACCAGTCTTCATACCACTACTAGGTTAAATCTTTTCTAAAATGATCTGAATCACTGCAGGAGTGCAACCTCTCCTTTCCTGGACATAAGAGTTGACTCCATTCAGATAAAATGATTCCATTTAAAGTGAGAAAAACTATCAGCTGTGTATGAAGACAAGCACTGTAGGAAACTTTAGGTCTAGGATGAATGAAAAAATGTGTGCTTTATTATTGAGGAGATACTGTTTTTCAAGGAAAAAAAAAAAACACTGAGAAGAAACACAAAATTATCATAGCATTTTGTATTCACTGCATCAGTTATTTCCCAAAGAAAGCCTATCAGTTAAAATGATGAATTTTAACCTTTACCAATTCTTCTAGAGAGGATTCAATTTATATTCTTCAGGCACTTTGCTACTTGTTCACCATACAAATGCAAAATTATTGTTTTTGTAATATTTATAAAGATCTAGTTACAAGTTTTCAAGGACATGTTTCACTTTTTTCCCAAATCTAAACCCTTTATTATAAATTAAGAAACAAATGGAACAAAAGTTAACATACAGTATACTTATATGCCTCAATACATTAATATTTAAGTAAAGTATTATATTGAATAGAAGTTTGGTGGTCAATAGAAAATACAAAGGTCATATTATCACAGTACAGAAAGCTTTAGGAGATGAATACCAATGAATAAACATTTTTGCATAGAATTTTTTTCCCTCATTGTTCCTATGAGATTAAATAATGGCTATATGAAATCAATGGTTTCAAATGCCCTTTATGAAACCAATCCTGTAACTGCTGTTGGCAGAACTAAACTTGAAAAAACAAACAAGCTAGCAAACAAAGAAACAAAATGCCTCTGGTTTGAATTTAGGTTGAAATATTGAGCTTTGTTTAATTTGTGTCTCAAACAATTTCTGAACCCGTGATGTCAATTTTTCTTTAGCCACTTGAGGACTCTGGGCACCCTTTTTAAGAGAGCAGTAGTTTTACAAATGAATATTGCAGCCCTTGATTACTGCTGCAGTGTTGCAGCATTGGATGCTATTCTTGCTCTGCAGTCTAAGGGTGTATTGGGTGATAGGCCTGGGATGCAAAGCTGCCAGCACACTGAAGTAGGAGATGCTGTGTAAAAGGGTCATGAAGAAATGGGATGACCTAGATGTTTACTTGCCTTCTGGTTAGATAATTTTTGTAGAGTAAGGATAACAATTGTAAATTCCTCAGATAATTTTCTTTTACTTCTTTTCTCCTTATTTTCTATTAATTCATTTTTCAAAATTATATTTCTGCTCCTTCAAAATGACTGGGCCATGTGGATCTCTGTAGGGAATTTTGGATTTTTTTTTTTTTTTCTGGAGAGCATTCTGTGCAAGCACAGAGATAGGAAGTGCAGGGGTTTGCCAAGGGTGAGAGAGAAGTAGGTGGCAGTGAGAGGTACAGCAATGAATTGGTATCCTGCAGATCAGGAATACTGAAAGCATTGTTAGAGGCTTCAGGGATGACAGAAGCAGTGCCCCTACTAACTACAGAGGACTGTGGATTTTCTTCAGCTGGAAATCTTCCAGAATGACTGAAATAAAGCATAGAAGCAAGGACCTACCTTTAAGATGATGGAGAAATGGAAGTGGGGAGAAATGGTTTAGTTTATAAGTTAATAATTAAGTGTATTTTTTTTTTAATCATCCTAGTCATTTTGAAGTAATTTTGTCCAAAAATTTAGCTATCCTAGTTGAAAGAACTGATGAAGTCTGTATTTTCAGTTTCTTTCAGAGATGTCACTCTAGCAGAAAGATCTAGACTGGGCCTTCTTGAAGATTTGGCTGATTTGGGGTCCTGCCAAAGTCCTTGTAGATATTCCGTTATATTGGAAATACTCAGAATGTGTTTCAGGCTTTGCTGTGAAGCACACAGAGTAGTCTGTATTTTATGAAATTTTAATCTAATTATCAAGACACCTACCAGTTTAATGCTGTGAGAAGTTTGGTGTTAATATGCGTGGCCTCTGGCAAGAGCTTAGTTGTAAGGGGGATATTACCAGTGGAAATGTTAGTCACCTCCTAAGTGATATCGGAGATTTGCAAATGTCACTGGTACAAAACTTTCCCACATAGATACCTAAAGCAGTAGTTGTAGCCTAAGAATAAGCTCCAAAGGAAAGCTTGTGTGCTAGTATATGTCATTTGCTATATCCCAGAAACTGTATTTTGCTGAATTAGACACCTAAGAACAGAATACATAGATACTGGAGTATGAAAAAGAGAGATTTCAAGATCAGTCAACTTGAAATTAAAAAAATAGATTTCTGAACACCCTTTCCCTTCCAATTTGAGAAGGTAACTGTAAGACACGCTTAGCTGCTTGCACGAGGCTGGACCCTCACGTAGGAGTTTGTCTTTCAAATAAGTAGCTCAGTGTTTAGAGCAATTGCCACAACAGCTGGAGATTTGTAATAAAACCTAATTATTCTATCTGTAAGGCACTTCTCTGAGTAGAGAGGAGTCAGATTTGCATTCTGGTCCAACTCTTGCCATCACCATAACTTTTTAATCTAATGGCACGTTGATGTAAATAGGGTAGAGATGTCAATGCCCAGTTTCCCCTGCTGTTGAGTACTTCAAGCACTGTGCTGTATTCTTCCACAGCTGTTGTATGTGAGTGCAGAAATCTTGCTTGGCGCCCAACTTTTGAATTCACTCCAAGCTCTTCTGAAGAAAAAGTCTGATTTAAGTATGTGTTCTGTTCTTTCCTAAAGTTAGTTTGTATTAAGTTTGAGAACCTGCCTTAGAATGAACAGCAGTTGATTTGACTATCAATCATTTAAATAAATTTTTGAAAAAAGTGAATGTGTATTTTTTCTACATTTCATTATTGTGCAGTGGGGAAAAAAACTTTCTGTGACAATGACAAAAGTGCACAGATCCATTTTAAGCTTGGCTAACTGACACAGGAAATATTCCATATCTGTAAGTAGATAGCCAGCAATTTATTCATCCACATTAGGAATGAACAAGAAAATGAAATAAAAATTCCCCTGCAGAATTAACAGAAGTTCTCAGTTTGACAGAGGGGATAGAACTGTAAGACAATAACATTGAACATAGTGATTTTCTACTGCATTTACCTCAGGCAATAGTACAGTGATATTTAAACAAGTTAGTAATTATATGAAAGATGTCAAATAAAAAACATTCAAAATTCAAGTTTATATAAAACTCTGAGAGATATGTTAGGGTTTCTAACTTGTATAAGTAGGTAACACAAATCCTAAGACAATTCTTTTTCAGGATGTCGTAAGAGTTGTGGGTGTTGCTGGTAAAACTTTTGTAAAAACTGAATTCTTAGACATAGATTTACTTTGATGCCTCTCATTACATTCCTCAGTCAGTACATAGTGCCTCACTTTATCTCTAGAGAGATGTTTCACCCTATATTTTTACCAGTCTTTGTAATTAATAAAGGAGTGGATGAACAATACATTTGAATCCCTTATGTGGGGTACATAGAAGACACGTGAAGAATTGTGCTATAGTAGCACACCCCTGCACTTCAGGGGGTGAAAGTAAGACAAGTCTGCAGCTTTTCTAGAGTATTCCATCTAAATGTTTGTACTGCAGATTGCTTGAATTAGTGGTTTCACTCCACAGATTGATCCCTATTGCACTATACTGCTTCTTAATGTAGACATACCTTCTAATCCCTAAGTCTTCCATCAAACTATTACAAAGTCATTAAATTTACAAATATTGTTCTTCCACTGCGACTGGGTTTGTAACTTTTATTTAGAAACAAGAAATAAAAAAATGGTTATATTTTCTTCCTTTCATAAGCTGCTAAATTTGTGTCATGTACAACTAAAGAAACAAGGGGTCTCAGTGACATCCAAGCAGTGGTATGTCAGAGCTGCCACCTGTTTGCACATCTGAAGAGGGTCTTTTTCCTCAAGACAATCTCTTCTGCAATTTGAGTAATTGTCTGAAAATACTTCTGTGAATCAAAATAGCAGGTATTTGTGCTTTAGAAAAAAGGGTTTATGTTAGAAGGAAACGCATTAAGATCCAGGAACATCACTGATGGGAAATTTATTGGTATTCCATTGAGGACCTTGATATAAACATAAACAGCATTGTGAGGGATCACCAGTTCAATGGAAGATCGTGACCTGAGAAAAATAGAATATCATGGATAACTAGAGTGTTGAAGGAGAATGAAAAATAGTTGTTAACAACTTCAGTGTCATTATCTTAGAGGTTAATAAAGTGGGAGCTAAATCAGATGCAAGAGAAAAAAAAAGAAGCAAGAACTATCTGTAATAGTCTATCAGGGAACAACAAATCCTCTTGAAGCAATTACAACCCTACTAGGTATCAGGTAAAATTACTTAAGTAGAAACAGTAGAAACAGATAAATTGTAATGTCTCCATACAAGGACGCCTAAATATTAAATTTTAATTTGTGTTTAAATCCTAAAAACTGCTGAAAATATTCTTATATTCTAAGACATTTTGCAGGATTCTTTTTTCTGAGAAGCAGATGACTTGGAGTCTTAAGATTCTGTTCCTGAAGAAGTAGAATTTCCCATGGAAATACCAGTTGAATTCCTCCAATAGGTTAAAAGAACTAGGAATATAAATATTTGATGTATAGATTGTTGAAGACAAATAAAAACTACAGATCATGTGATGGAGGCAAAGGGATAAGAAGAAAACCACTAATCGAAATTATCCTCCTTTGCTTTCCATCTACTGGCCCAAACAATTGAAAACTGTAATAAAAAGTAAACACATATGTGCTGATTCCATGTGGGAGAAAAACACCAAAAAAGAACATAAATAGTGGTTAGGTCTTCTGTCTTTGTGTATTTTTCTCCATTGGCCCTTAGACCAGAAAACCTCTGTACACCAACTACAAGTAAACAAAAGACATAGTTAAAAATACCTGGAGTAAGAATTAATTATCAAATTAGACTTCTCATTATTCATTTGTAAACAAAAGACTTGGAGTCGAAAGAGCTAATGTTTGAATTTCAGTAATGAAGACACAGCCAGTAGGAGTGACATCTTCCACCTACACAGCCTTGTCAGCCTTGGTGCATCTACAATATGCATAATTCAGAGCTCTGCAAAAATATTTCTCTCCAATAGGTCTCTAGTCTGTCTAACATCAAACCAGTATCAGGAGGTTAGGAACTACTGTCATGCATGAGGTGAGTCATTTGCTGCTGAGATCTTGAAAGTTAGACTAGTCATTAACATATATATTTTTGGCAGCCTTAACTGTTCCTGTATCACAACCCAGAACTCTAGGAGATAGAATCTCTTGGATTACCCAGCAGAAACTTCACTGCTCCCTGCATACTCACTGTGGCATTCCTCACAAGACAGAATGAATTGTGTTTGTTCAACAGAGCAAAGCCTTCAGGCCAGACCAAATTGTCAGTGTCTCAGAGAAATTCTTTGGAGTCATCTTGCCATGAACATTTTATCATTTTTAGAGGTAGGGGACTTTTCTTCTTGTGAACAAATCTTATTGTTCCCTGATTTGGAACAAGGTTCAAAAAGGGAATATGTTTCAAAGAGCTGCAGCCTGTAGGCAAGTGGACAAGCAATAAAAACCCTGCTTATTCCCACCTCAACAACTGTTAACACTAGCTGAAGTCAGTCAGACACTCTATCCTAAGTGATTTTAGCCTGTGTATTATGTTGCATGCAAATGACAGAGCATTGCTACAAAACTTGGAAATAGTTTTCACTGCTAACTTGTGAAGAGATGATCATAGAATCATAGAATCTGTTGGATTAGAAGGGACCTTAAAGTTAGTCTGGCCCCAACTCCCCTGCAATGGCCAGGGACACCTTCCCTGAGACCAGTTGCTCAAAGCCCCATCCAACCTGGTGTGTTGCTCCTAATTAATTTGTAAAATCCATTGCCCTTTTATGTTTCTGTTTGCATTTCTTTCTCTTTCATGTGTTTTCTTCATCACAACTTTTTGTGGTACTTATTTTCTCCTTCTTCCCAGAATTAAAACTTCACTAAGTAGCCTAGAGGAGGCCAGGTTAAGTGAATTCTAAAAATACTGTAAAGAAATATTTTCAAACGAAGAAATAAATATTTTCCAGAATTGAAATGATATGAATGTATAGCTACTGAAAATACTTTGTCAAACATGCATGGAGTATAAAATATTGAATAAAAGAAATGTTTTTTTGGACTCAAATGTGCTATTTAGGACATTCCACATTTTAGTTCATTTTGTTCTAAAATTGTCTAATATATTATTTCACAAGCATTAACATAAAACTTTTATTGGAGGCTACTAATTACTCTTTTTGGGTAACCACATGGGTCCTTAATTAAAAATTGTAGTCCATTTCAAAATGTACATGGATATAATGAAAACACAATTCAAATATTTTGTCAGATAACTGGATTTTATTACTTAAACTTAGGGAAATAGATATATTTTCTAAAAAAAATATGCTCAGAAAGCATGATATTTCTCGATGTTGCAATTGTTCTCTGATATCCAGCAGTGAAAACAATAATTATTATCAGTTCTTCATGTTCTTAGGGTTGGCACTGCTATTTGTTTGCATGAAGAATGCAACCATGCAAAAGCACAGTAGCACTTTAGAGGAAGAGAGGCTGCCAAAGTCTCGGGTGAGGCTTGCCAAAAAACCACTCACAGTAGGGTGTCTCTACTAGCTCTCACTGTGTGTGTAGGTCCTGCTCTTAAGGATAATCACCTGCTACTGAATAGAACTATTCATTGAGGCTGAGGGAGTGTCTGAAACAGTCTCAAACCTTTAAAAATTGCCAAGTTGCCAACACTCTCTTTTACTCAAGGGTCTCCTAATTCCTGGTTAACTTGGTCTTGGTGCCATGTTAATACTACCACACAGCCTTGGAACTGGAGTCAGCTTATACCCAGATGGGTAAAATTTGGGATAGGTTTCCATATACATCTTTATATCTATCTACGGAGGTATGTTCTCAGTATTTCAATGTATCTTAAAAAAACACCAAAAAACAGTCTTCACAGAAAATTCTGTTCTGCTAATGCTGTCATCCTTCTGTTTTATTTTACATGAGACAAGGTTAATTGAGCACAGAATGAAAAAGGTGCAGTGAAGTCAGATATATGTCACTCAGCTGAGAGTAAGTATCTAGTTCCCATTAAGAAATTCTTGTTCTGATGTTAAAGAATTTAGATGAAAAGAGTGAGATGCTGATTTTGAGAGCCTACACATCGTAGGGGAATAGACACCAAAGGGAATGATTTTGGAAAGTGATAAATTAGGCTTCCTGTCTTTTGAACTGGAGGCTGGGAGTTAAACCATTAGACTACTAAGGAGATTTTAAAATCTTGAAGCAACTGGTTACTCCTCCATACAAGTGGCTTAAATCGCTAAGCTCTGTGACCACCTGAGACACCATCAACAATTTGGTGAGGACAGTTGCTGAAAAATGTTTGCTTTAGCTCTTGAAACTAAGCCATTGTAACCAGAAAAGACCACAGAAAGTGTTCTCTGACTGTCCTTCAAGTAGGATAGAAGTTATATTACTTCTCTGTGTCAGAATAGAAATGTATTGCCTATGCCATTTGGTTGTGAGGACAATAGTTCTAGGAATAACGACCTGTAAAAAAATCATATTTATCTCTCCTGGCTAAGAACTAGGAGGATTCCTAGGAGGATTCCTATTACTCATAAACTTCCTATTTGTTCTAATGCCCTGCCTCTTGCTTCATGGAGGTCTTATGTCTGCAGGCAGGTGGAACATCCTCTCTCCTGTGGCTGCTGTAAAATTTATGTCTAATAGTGGCTCAGGGCTTGTAGCAGGCCTTTAGCATCTGTGAAGAACAGTTCTGAGCATTAAGCAGATGTAAAA